>LR736861.1:5871239-5913001 GCA_902654985.2 Oryctes borbonicus | reverse complement strand
CTAATAAAAACAAAAAGAGGGTGACAAGGTAACAGTTAATGAAGATGAAAATAAAACAAGGTCTTTTCTCACAAATTTCTTTTTATAATCACAATTTTTGCAGGATAAGACCTTATTCAGAGGGTCAAGAAAAAGAAAAGCAAAGTATTTTTTGTGTTAATGTTCGAACAAATCTTAATAATACTTTTCCTCACAGACGAATAAGACGACGAGGACGAACTGAATTGCCAACGGATTCACATGATCTAAGTCCACTGGACTTTTTTTTGTGGGGTTGTTTGAAGATTAGGGAGTATTCTAATAGACCATTTTACAAGACGTCGAATTCAAAATAAATGAAAAACATCAGCACGGAGGTGATGACGTTACGTAATGAGCAATATCAAATTTTTAACACAAGACATTTTGAACGATTTGTCTTAGATTTTAAATTTGTTACTGTTAAAAATAAAAAAACCGTTTAATTAATTAAGAAAATCATTTGTATCTTGTAAATGGTAAGAAAATGACCTGCAATGTATGGTATCGTTATATTCGAAAAATAATAAAGAATTCATTTTTACTCGAAAAAAAAATGGGATCACAATTGAAAAAAGATATGATAACCCCAAAATTATGGGATAGGAAACGAAAAAACTATTTTTTGTGTCAACTAGTGCTTTTTATAAAGATAAAATTGAGGGTTTAAAAAAAAACACTTGATTGATTGATGTTAAATACTGTGCGTTATTTCATCGACACCCTGTACAACATGTCAAAGTGGCCACCCCCAAAGATAACAGATAGTAAACTGTGACAAATTCAGTGCTCATAATATGTTTAAATTCTGATACGTTTACTGGGAAATTTGGAAAATAATAACACAGGAATACTCGTTTTATACCTAGTGTTGTGAAAGTAATTTCCGGCGCCGATTCCCCATCCGAAGTCCACTTTTTTCCTATAAATCTAAATTTGGAAGTGTAGTGCGGTGTAACTTCCTCTTTTGTATTGTTTTGGCTTTGTTTCGCGCAACGGAATCCAGCAATAGTAATTACCCATCACGCTCACGTCTCAAAACCCTAATTCTTCCTCTACAATTCTTGGTGATACCGTTCGCCTGAATTTTCCGGCAAGATGGGGATGGAGAAAATTAATTTTCGACGACGTATGGACACTAACTCACGTAATTTTGCAACAAATAGAAGGCAATTTACTTGCAATTGTCACTTGTATGTTTACCTAGGAAATTGGGAACGACGCTCTTATGCTGCGACTTCTCTAGTTGATAAAAATTACGTAAACCTGTCGTCAACCATCAATTTTCTTATATTAGATCCGACAAAAATCCCTTCATTTGTTTTGGCGTAAGAAATTTTAAGAAACTGGTTGGTTAAAGTCCTGAAAACCCAATCCGTACCGTTTGAGTGCTTTATACAGTTTTTTACGGAGCCAAGCTTGATAGGAGCCTAAAAATTTTACATCCATAGAAATATTTAGAGGGCTGACAACGGTTCGATTTCTTCGAGTATTTCCGTTGCGTAGTACAATGTGCACAACATGCTAAGAAAATAATCGAATCGCTGTCGGCGCCCTCCGGTTTACATCATCACCCACCGCCACTGATGGTAAGTCCTCGTAAATAGCGCGTCCATCGCGGGTTTAATTTGCGTAGACTAAGTAATAATTTCATTCCTTTTCGTTTTTATTATTCTATTTATAATTTCACTTTTATTCTGCAGCAATTACTCGTACAGTAGTAATTTACTTTTTTGACACCCTGTATATAAGTTTTCACCTTTGGAATCTAACAAATTACATTTAATATTATAAAGAGAACCATCCTAGCGATGCCTGCGCCTGGAACATGTTGGGACTCCTCAGAGAACGAATGGGACTCAAAATGGGAGCTGTTCAAGCCTTCAGAAGTGCGCTAAGACTAGCAGAGCCCTCTATACGCGATAAAGTTTACGTGAACTATGGAAGATCGCTGGTAGAAATTGGAAAATATACGCAAGCCGTAGAGATTTTCCAAAATGTCAAGGAAGCAACCTTCAATAGCGGAAGCGGTTTAGCCTTAGCATTATTCAAAGGTAAGTCCCCAAATGGAACTATGTTTAACCTTCACAGGTTTCTATTCATTTTATTTCTGCGATAAATTGCATAAATAGATAAACAGTATGAGGAATCGTACGCTTCATATGAATCGGCTTTGCATTGGTTAACCGAGGATCAAGGTTTTCAATCTGAGATATTGGTTGCCTTGGCATCAATGGCGTATCTTTTCCAAGGTTCTGAAGAGGCTAAAACATTATTATTTCAAAGGTGTGTAATGTTACATTGAAAAACTGCATTCTGAAGAAATTTTTCAGTTTTCAGCTGGAAGATCCTTCGCCGTGGGGTTTGTATGCGACCTTATCGCTTGGATTGCTCCATCAAGATCTAGAATTGTCTAGTTTAGTTCTCAAGGAGTTGGAAAAACTCAAAGATCAAGTTAGATGTCTTCCGCATTATTCAATTTTGATTTCTTACGTATATTTGCTACAGGTAATTATAGCAAATTTTATTACAATCGCAGCACAGCGAAGACTTGACCTATCTAAGTAAAAAAATATTTTTTAACCTTATTCCGCCAACTCCTTTTTTCTCAACTTTTTGTATACAGCGTGTTCAAATTTAGGTTTCTAATTTTCGAAATTTTGATCAAGAATTTCGTATTTTAGGGTGATTCAAAACGAGCTGTATGGGAAGTAAGTAAACTAGTCCATAGGCATCCAAATCAAGCTAGTCTATGGCTTTCCTTATCGATTCTACTAATTAGATTACACGCTGAAAGACCCAGAAGTTATGCCCCTGCTAGATGCGGTGAAATCGCTATGAAACTAGGTCAAAATACCATGGACGTCACCAAGGTATTTTTTAGCTTCCAACTTGCTCTTTTTCCCAGTTTTTAATTTGGAAAATCGCTAAACTCTCTTACAGGTCTTATGCGTCGTTTCTTTAGGATTGTTTTTAGTAGGAAACTACAAACAAGCTTTGAAATCGGCCCAAAAAGCAATTCATTATTATCCCAACGTGGCCGAGTGTTGGATTGTCTTAATTTCAGCTTTGATGATGAAATCGAAGAACAACAAACAAGAAATGGATAAAGCAAAGCTGGACCAAAAGATTGCCCACGTTCGGAAAAATTTGGAACCTTCAGCTTCTCTGAGCAAGTGGTTGGATGAACATTGCCAACATATTAGGGGGGCTTAAATTATTGACTTTTTTGAGTCATTTTAATTATTCCTATAACGATTATTTTTATTTTGATTTATTTTACAGAAAATGTACTCGTGATATCTTTACAAGAACTGATGTATATTATGCGACTAATGTGCTATTAATTTTTTTAACAATAGCGTAATTTTTGACGATTTTGTAATTTATTTTGCGGAAAAATCAATAAAGCGATGAAGCTTCTTTTTTGATTTTTTTTATTGGCACCCGTAATACCCTGGTTTGGCGCAGTCAGTAGGATTCGAACTAACACTATCACAATGGCAGCTATCCTCTATTAAGGTAATTACGTTTGCTTCATCCGAAAAGAATATTTGTTTTATTGCCGTATCAATTTCGAAGAATATTAATACACAAATAAATCGAAACTCTTATCTAAATTTACTCGAAATAAAAGGAGAATGAAACCGTGGTTTGTTTTTGAGTTTACCACTCTACAAAAATCAGTTATCAACGAAAACAGCGTGTCCAAAACCCTTAAAAATAGAAATGAAAGAAGTATTAAGCAGAATAAGAAAATATGTTGAGATATGTTATTAGAAAAGATCATTTTACGATACTTATCAAGAGTTCTTATCATCATCATAATGACATCGAGCGTGATTAAAACTTGCTTATCCAGCAAACAATAAGAAGAGAAAAACAAATGAACCAGTTTTTAATGAAATGCCCGCAAAATTAATTCATTAGGAATTGCATTGCAATTTGGAGGCGTTACAAAAACTGGCATCCACCGGCATCAGATACATAAGAATATTTCGTCGCACAATAAATTAAAAACACTTCCCAAACTTCCAACGTGCTTATCAGATTTGCACCAGTATTTAAGAGCATACAAGCCTTCAACGTGCGAAACCGGAACGCTTCCCAGAGCTGAATGAGGTACTCGATAACGTTTAAAAGAAATTGGAAATATTCTGGATTTAGTAGAAGATGCAACGGTGAAGGAAGGATTAGTGCCCAATAGGGTATTCCACAAAAAAGAGTTTTAAATACACTCCACGAGCAAGGCTTATATCCATACCGCCTTCAGCGTATACAGCACCTACAACCGGAAGAGTTTGCTAAGCGTATGGAATTTTATTGGCGGGATGTTGTGGACGGCAATTAATAATACCCGGAACTTTCATTTATGGTCAGACGAAAATCTCCACGGAACAGTCGAAAGTAATTATCAGCACTAATTGTTGGTGTGTGGTACGTGTGGCGTAGTATGGTCCACAGTTATTTCCCTTTCATTTTAGAAAATTACCTTACAGGAGAGCACTGCTCAATTTTTTTTACATTTAAAATGAATAAAACAAGAACTAGTAGAGGATATGTTCCTTGAAATAACAGAATGAAAATGTTTTATCGGCATGATGGAGCTCCTCCATATTTCGCACGTCAGTTGAAGCAATATTTGGACGATTGTTTCCAGTGCTTTAGATTGGTCGCGGTGGTCCTATTAGTTGGCCTCTAAGATCTCCAAAACTCACGCTAGTAGACTGTCTATGGGGCTACTTCAAAAATGAAGTTTACCAGGTAAAAGTCGACGCTCAAGATGCACTAATTCGACGTATTAGAAATACTCCAGCTGTAATTAAATACAGGCGTTCCTCGTAGATGAAGCATGAAATGTTTGGACATCAATATCAGAACATTTACTGATTTCCCTTTACATCGTACACTTTTAATTTTTGTTGTACGCAGTCGAAAGCCTTTTGTAAATCGCAAAATACGCCTATGACCTCTCTTCTACTTTCAATTTCATTCAGAATATAGCAATAATATTCAATTAGCGCTGTAGAGATTGATTTGTTTTGCCGAAAACCGCGTTTCTTAAGGATTTATTTGATATTTATCTTTATGAATATTCTGAGGCGCAAATCAGGTTCATCCCTCATTGAAACTATTTAGAAAGGTGTAAGTCATCTTATTTTGAAAATAACTATCCACTGTTTGGTAACAAGCATATAAATAAAATAATTTTTGCACGCTCTGCACTTGGGAATAAATACCATATTATCGTAGTGATAATACGATAATTCCTAACTATTTACAACATTTAAATTCTGTTAAAGGTGACAATAAATAACGCTCGACTTCGTTTACGAGACCAAAAATATCTCGTTTCAAAATTTCAACGTTCGTCTTCGGCACTCTCGACCATTGTTTCGAAATCGTGTCAATGTTAAAGCGAATTATTGCGATAATTAAATTATCGTCTATCGCCTTCTTTGGCCAACCATTTAACATGCACGTACGAAACGCTTCTTCGTCGAGTTAAAATAGAAAATTCTTGGGTATTGCTCTTATTTTTCATCAGCTATGTGTGTCGGTAAAAGTTTGTTGATTTTTTATTTCGCGCTTTTCGGGGTGTTTGCTCAGGATTGTGGCACGCAGGGCGAGAAAGTAAGTTTCGCCGTTGAATCCGTCCATCGTTAAGTTAATTTCAGGTAAATACGAATACTACACGGCATCTTAAATCGATTTTTTTTTATTCTGTTTTCAAGTGTGGCGGAACTAAACAATGTTGTGGTGGATGCTGCGTTAACGGATATTGCGCTGTTGGTAAGTAAAACATGAAATATAGACCTTGTTTTCCCAGATTCATTCATACTGATTGACGAATATGGAGTGTGGAAAACAGGGTTTAAGCGCTAAAACTTTAATAGATCTATGCTACGCTGAAATACAGTCAAGATTGATGTGTGGTACGATGCGCATGGAAGACTTACAAAATTCCAGCAATGATGAGTTGAAATATTTATCTTTAATAATATCTCTACACTGCAATTCAATATTTTTATATGAAGTTCTGTAACAAGGGTTTCTATGTCGGCGTTAAAAGAATTTTGAAAAATCTGAAAAACTAGGCTTAAGATTTACTTTTAGAGCTCTGAAAGCTTCAATTGCAAAATCTACCGGAAATGGAATTTCAGTTTGTTGACTGAATGTTTAGCATTTATTAAAATGCATGAAACATTTTTTATTTAATTGCAACTGAAATATAACATTTTTTTTTTTGTCGAAATTAGTTTAAGGAACTCTTTCGACCAAAAAAAAATTGTCGATTATTGCTCGGAGCTCAAAAAATTGCGTTAGAACTTTTTCACAGCTAAGTCAGTGTACTGCAGTATAATATGGTAAGTTATCTTTTCCAATTTCTTCAACAAACTTGCGGAATTAACGATGATTGAGCGCATGTGATATAATTTACAGCTGACGTGACTTTGCTTTAAAAATGTTGACATATCCAAGCATTTTCTGCAGAAAGACTGTTGATGGATGATACAATGTACGATTAACGGTTTTGAACCATCGTCGTTTTCTATGGTGAGCAACGAAACCTTTATTTTTTCCACGCATGCTTTTCGTACCATCAATAGTGATACGCTTTAAGCTTTTCCAATAAATATTATTTTTCTGAACAACGTTTTCAACTACTTAAAAAATATCTTTTCTAGTGGTTGTTTCATCGTTTCATCATTTTTTTCTATCCCTAGAATGAAAAGTAACACTTAAGCAGCATCTGAAACATCTATTGACTCATCCAAGGCCAAAGAAAACCATTCAAATTGTAGATTTTTGTTGGACAATTGAGTCTTTAATATAATCCATTCTTCGAGTCATAGTGTTTGCTGACAAACTAATGTGTTTAAATAAATTAGCTATTTTATGCACATTTCTTCTGCTGCTGCAATGATGCAATCTTTGATTAATTCGCCGTTAGTGAATGGTTTCCCATGTTTCGCTATTGAATGAGCCACGCGGAAACTAGCGCGAGATGCTGCTTCTTGTTCAACATTTATTTTCTTAAAAACAATTGAGATTTAGGGATTTGTATTTTTCTAGCCGCAAGCTTTCTGCAATTTTGATGCACAATTATAAAACATCATATTACATCCCCAAAATATAAAATTGCCGTCTTAGTATACAGCCCCAGTAATAAGATTGATGTACTAATGCTACACCCTGTATATAAAAAAAATCTTTTATCCCTTTTAAATAAAAAAAAATTAGAAAAGTTAACTGAAACAATATCAAATCTAATAACTTTAACTATTTCAGCTACAATGAAAGATTGCATAGAAGTTGAGGATTTATGCGAGGAAGTATATTGTCCACCAGGATACGATTGTCAACTATATCAACCACCTGACTGCCCCGGTTGTGAAGCTCAGAGGAATTGCGTCATCAGCCAATATAAATAACTAGTTTTAATTGTGACAATGAATATTTTTATTAACTATAATTAGTTGTATGCAACATTATTATATTATTAAATTGCTAGTATCGAGATAAATTAATATAAATGTGGATTGTATAAATATGTGATAAACATTTCAAGTATAAATAAAGGTTGTGTTATTTATTACATCTGGTGGCAAAATATACGTCGGTGTGTTTCCTTCTAATCCTGAAAGAAAATAGGGGGAAATGAAGAAAATTTTAGTTTGCCAAAAATATAGATTACCTTCTGGCATTTCCAAATCAAAATCCGCGTTGTAAAATTTGTCCAAGAAGTTTCCATGCCTTTTGTGCCGTTTATCGGTAGTAATTTGATCATCTAAATTAATTGTGGAGTTCTTAAATGATGGACCTGAATTTTATTTCAAAGAAAATGGTATCAACACAAAACGAATAACAGGAGCGTAACTAAATTTAGTATATACTTGCCTGGTAAAGCTGGAATTGGAGCAATTACATTGGATTCACACGTATTCACTTTATAACTCTAAAAATACAGATATAAATTGTATTATAATAAATTCATTTTTTTAAATACGAGGATAATCTGAAAAATTTAAAGCCTAACATAAAAACGTTAAATTCGCTTTTATTTCTCAACATAGCTTCATTCTACGTCCATACACGGTGATCCTCTCATCTCTTAAATCCGTCCAAATAGTAATTGGCATCTTCTTCTGCAAAACAGGCATTTACTGGGATGAGGGAACAGATAAAAGACGTTGGGAACAATATCTAGGGTGGATGTATATCAATTTCGTCACGGCGATTACTTAAGCGCGTTGTCTTAGCGGAATAAAACTTTGTTTTTGTTTAAATGTTACCCTTTTTTCGCTTTTCTGTCTTCATCTTGACAAGCAATGATGCGGAATGTTTTTTTTCCCTTTGCAAAATAGTCGATTTACACAACTTTATCACTTTCCTAGGCGAGGGAACCGTCTTCGCCTTTTTCGGAACCGATTTACCCTTTGCAGTCCACTTCACAATTTCGACTCCCCCTCAGTTTCAGGACGATGTATCTAAGTTAAATCTAATATTGTTAATCATTAATAATTGATAGGGGTTCGGAAATGTACAATGGAATATGTTTTTGGTACTGAGCGAGGAAGCGCGGCAGCCAATGCGTGGTTCGCTATTTCATTCCCAATTCTTCAATTAATATACAAGAAACATGTTCTTTAGAGATGCCCACAACTTCTGCTACCTCTCTAATCTTAGTTTGCCGGCTATCTAGCACCATTTGATAAACTTTCCCGATGTTATCAGTAGTAGTTGCAGTTCTTCGCTGACCCGAACGTTCATCATAAACCTAGGTGCTACGTCATTTAAATTCAGCTGCTTGAAATTTAATTGTGGTAAATGCTGGTGCAGAGTCCCGGAAACAGCATCCGCTTCAGTTTTAATTTGCGCCTTCCAAACGAGAGAATTTAACAAGGAGTAATGCTATCTTCATGTTGAGGACTGAAATTTTTCAAACTACTCCTCGTATTCTTCGTTTGCCTTACCTTGATTACGGATAGTTCCGGTTTGTAGTAATCGTATAATTTTATAGTGGTATTGATCACATTTTCCACAAAAATGTTTTCGTTAATATTGAAAGGCACACAGACTGGTTCGTTTGTTAATTCGGTAAAGTACAGCACGACACGGTTCGCTAATTCTTCAAATTTTTTCACTCCTGCAACGTTAGAAGAAATTGTAATCGTTATATTTTAATAACAGATTTAAAAAAAAAAGTATTCATATTAACAGATTTTAAAATGTGTTAATTTTTGTAATAAATTTGTTAAGACTGGATGCGATATCGTTTGCAAATCCATGAGACAAATGCTGGACATTATTTTAACGTACGAGAAATGCCGACAAAATGCATTGGCGGCATGCGGAAAGGTTTCCACCCGATATCGCGAAGATGCGGAACACTCTAGCCCGTCAACATTTTCATTTTTTTTTTGTACTAATCCTTTGTACTAGTTTTGTCCCATTTTATGCCGAAACTCGAACATTTTCTACCAACCTCTTTTAGGAGATACACGTTCTAGTTTTATGTTATCATATCTAACCGTTCTTTACATATTCGTATTAGACTTTCACTTTTCCTCTACACCCTGTATGTTTAGTTGAATTTTTGAGTGCTGATTATATCCCACCTCCCATAAGCTTATCAGTACTCCCAGCGAATAACGACAGAACACCAGTTTTGGTGCCATCTCGTGGCGAAAGTTAGAATTAAAATTATGTATTATTTAGGTTCCCCCATAACTTCGCTTTAAAAATTACGGAACAGCATTAACAAGATGACAGCGGCAGAATATTTTCAAAATGGCAAATGTTGTATTTGCAAAATGGCGTCGACGGCTCCGTCCGAGCACAAGATGGCTGAACCGCATAAATAAGATGGCGGTGCCATATTTACAAGATGACCGACCCAAAATAATGTTAACAAGATGGCTCACGACAGGCACACATTTACAAGATGGCCGTGCCCATGTCACAGTACCATATTTGCAAGATGTCGGAGTGTGTATAAAATTTGTCATTGTCGTAAAAAACAACATATCATTTTCGTAGAAAGGAAATAATGATAACGAATACAAAAAAAAAAAATATATCCTTTGGTATTTATTGGTATTGCGATCGTTTTTTATTTTTCCTCGAATCACTACTATTACTGCTCTGTCTTGTTTTCACGTAACAAGCAAACAAAAAAGAACTACTAAAACCATGTCCCTAGGATGCATCAACGAGCAACAACAGAAAAATAGATTTATATGCAATAAACGAAGCTGGCAAACTTGTAGAATTCAAACCGAACTTGAATTGAATACGGCTTACAAGAATTTGAATATGAAGATAGTTCATACAGTTAGTTCAGTATCGCTGCTGAAGATGATAGCTCAGCTATCGAAACGTACGTTCAGTGTCAGTGAAGTGTTTGTGGTAGAGGGTAATAGTGAGGTGTTTCAGAGTTCATACAAAGTTCAGTGGGAGCGCTGTATGTGAACTGGAAGAAAACCCAGCGCCATCTTGTTGATGTTATCTTGTATCCGCCATCTTGTTGATGTTATTTTGCATCCGCCATCTTGAAAATTTGTTACAATTGTTCATTTATCTATTTTTATTATAACTCTTATATAAACAATTTTTTTTAAAACGATTTATTTGTGCGGGTTCTAAAATCTGTAAAAATTAATGCCCCAACTTGAAGAATATCCTGAATGACAAGAAAGCTTAAGCTTTAATAGATTTATACATTACTCGTATTATCTTTATTTGCCAACTCGAACAGCGAATCTCGATCTGGTTCGTATCCAGAGGGCATTGCGACTTCAAGCACCGCCATATTTGAATGTCCCGGCCCAGTGTAGGCTACGCAAGGTGATATAATCGCAACAGAGCATTTATCAACCTCAGATACCGGCTCTACGTCTACAGCTAATCTAAATGCTTGCGTACTGTTGAAATTATAGGAATTATAGGTTATTATAGCCTAGAAATAAAAATGTTTATAAGAGAGTAAAGCTAGAAAGCGATAACTTACCTGCGCTAATATGCAACCTTCACCGTCTACGTTAATTTTGACCTTCGTTGGGACCTCATCGAAATCTAATTGCTGCATTTTCAGTAGGTCCTTTCTCAATATCGTAATAGACTTCGTTTCGCTTTGGGAGGACGATGTGACGTTTAATTGGGGTTGTCCTGTGTTGATTAAACTAGCATATCGGCTAAGTGCATCTAATGCTACGGAAGTGTCCTAAAGGAGGAAATTGGGCATCACTATACTTTCCTTTTTGAAATTTGTATAAGATGCCTCAAGTATCGAAGCATTATACAAATATATGTTTTTTATTTTTTTTTATGTATGTGTTTCGCAACATAATATACCAAAAAAATAAATCTAACTATTTACAATAATTACCAGTCTCACTTTCAATAATAACATATACTTGCCTCAATCAGTTTTTGAAATAATTTTGTTTTTGCGAAATATCTTTGTTTTCTGTTGGAATCTTGTATCTTGTACGTCTTAAATGCTAGAGTGGTGATTCAATTGTTTTTTTTTTGTTTTCGACAACAGATCAATTTTTTTTATATCTACTACATTCTATAACATGATCATCGAAATCATTTTATATAGATATGGCTCTGAGCCACATACAATAATTAAATTATATTTATTATTGGACCATCTGCGCCATCTATGTCTCGTTTAATGAATTAAGAAGTGGATGGAGTTATATATGTATGTTTCGCTGTTACATCGAAGATGACTCCAAGTTTCTTGCTAAACTAAATCGCAGTACAATTCTAGATAAACTGTTGAACATTTCCAGCATATAGTTACTCTGGTCTCTCTTCAATGCGAATAAATCTTTCGCCTTTTACTAAAGATTTCCGTGGAGAGGAACAACTCAAATGAGTCTTTACTAATTTTTTGAGTACCCAATCGTTTTTGCGATTGGGTCACAATTTATAATTAAAACACAATTTTACATTAATCAAATCAGAAAATTATGTTATTGCGAATAACACGATGGTCCTTAATAATTGTCCTATTTCTGAAATTCGGTGGGGGGAAACAAAGTTTAGCATATTCACTCTTCTTTTTTTTTACAACCTATCGAAACTCGCTTGCGCCCTCTAATAATAAAATTATGTAATGAAACATTAAGCACATAAGTTTTTTGCTAAAATACTACAAATTTTTATTTTTTCGAAAGACATTAATTAATTAAAAGTGATGTTTTCGACATTTTTCAGCAGACTGTAATGTGATTTCCGAATCTTAAAATACCGACTACCTACTACTGTAATACTTTAGGGGAGGGAGAGGTTGTGGCACTCTGTATAGTTAATTTGCATAATTTTTTAAATATTTCCGTTTTATTTTCTAATCAATAATTGTCTGCTTATTTCCACTATTTATTAAATAGCTTTGTTAACTTGTTGCTGAAGAGTAATGATCCCAAACAGTTGATAACTAGTGTTAGGCGTTTTGCTCAAGTTAGCGAGCAAGGATCGCGAGGCCGGATTCAATTACAAGGACAGGAAATGGGTCAAAAATTCAATTCAACAACGGAGTAGTCCCAGCTAGCCCGATCTAAACTACTGATCTGAAACTTTATGAATTCATAGGCTGATTAGCCGCGATAACTCAAAAGCTACAAAAATTATGCAAAAGATATATGCTATGAGAAACGCTAGCTAATACATTTTGAGAGCAACAACGAACTATCTCTTTAGTTTAGTTCAAATTTTGGTATTTTATTTATTGCAGCCCTTATTTCCAATGCTGATAGTGATGGGGTACATGGTCAAAATTTAATTTGTTTCATATGGAGGATTTTGATATTGCTTAAGTGTATTTTGGCTGATAAATAACTGAAAAAGTGATCTAACTAAACTAAACTAAAGATGTTAAGTATTATAGATATTTAAATACACCAATCACCTTAATAAATTTTCTTTTCTTAAAAAATTGAGTTTTTATTTTAGGGCAATTTTGGCATTTACAATTACAACTGTTGTAATATATATATATATACAAAAATTGTATTCTCGATAGACATATGAGATTATAAACAGAACACATCAAAAAATGTTAGAAGCAATAACCAAAAAATATAATGCTAAGATAGCTTAGCTTCCTCATGGTATTGATGGAATAATTGTTTTCCAGGCATTTTCTGATGTGTTTTGTTTATATACATCATGGTTAGCCTGTCGGAATATTCACATGTGCGGTTTCCCAAAGCGCTACCAGCGTCGCCATCTCGTGTTTAGCAGAGAACTGCTCGAGGGATGGTTTGGGGAACAGTACCCGGTTTATTTGGCTAATTTCTAAACAGCAAGCATGCGTTTCTTTGGCACTAGGGGGCGCCAAGAAATGTCGAGTTTGTCGTTTTGAAAGTTGTGGTATTAACTGTGAGGCAACAGCGGTAGAAAGTAGAGATATGAAAAATACTCTCGAAACCGCGCTGATGACGTCGGGTAGACAGAAACATGTCCGTGTGTTAGTGTATTTTTTTCGCACTCCTTTTATTGGGTTTGCCGTGAATTATTTATTCCATCAATACCATGAGGTAGCTAAAGCTATTATCTTAGCATTGTATTTTTTGGCTATATGAGATTATAGGTCCACATCGACTTAGAACATACAATGTATTCCTTTTAAGCTAGTTTCTATAATAAATAATTAATAGGTTACTTTAAAACAAGTGAAACTAATAAAACAATAACTAGAACAACACTACAATTTCAAACCTACTTGTAAAGTTAAAAAAGTAACATTAGCGTTACAAGGGATGGCACCGGCAACAAATGCTATACAGAGCATTTCAATTGAAATGAGCCACCTCAAGCAACTCTTTATTTACCTGCTGTGATTTATATAAAATTCCGAAACCTGTCAATTTTCATATCAAGGGTAGCAACTTTTAATGATGGGCCTGACGATTTAAAATTGTTCCTGAGGGCGCAGCAGTCCCCACACTTAAAATTTGAATAGGGTCTTTTAATTCTCTTTACGGTAACATGTATCAAAAAGCCACTTTTTTTTTTTTAAATCAGTAAGCAAAAAGTGCATTTTACTTTGGATTTTACTGTATTAAATGTTCAAAGTGATGACCATTAATCTCCATAGAATAGTACAAAGTTTTTAGATGTAAAGATAGTAGAAGATAGTACATATGGCATTGTTTTTGGCGTGTGTATCGGTAGCAAAAAAAATGTCCAAAAGTATCAGCCTTCTTAGCTCGAGTCGCCCTTACGAAAAGGCGCATTTTGCTAAGCTCATTTAAAGTATGGTAGTATAAAATTCTGTTACTTAAAAGAATGCGATGTTTTCTTGTATGGCGTACTAGATGCATAGAGAGATTGTTTTTTTTAATCAATTCATCATTTCACAAACATTATTTATAATTTATTCATTTTAGCCCAGTGATCATTTTGGATATATGTTGAAATTTTACGCAAAAAGTAATTTATGTACACATATTTTTATAAAGAAATAATAATTTGTAGTGTTTCACCATAGTACTGATTATTTAAACGAAAAACTTCTCTACATAGTTTCATACATAATTTATTAAAAGACGCATTTTATGTACACTGCCGTTCAGTGAAGTTCGGTCATACAATAAAAATCTATTATATCACACTGTATACAATTATTAATACATAAAATTAGAAAAATATTAAGCATACACTCTTTTCTAAGCGATTAAAGCCATAAATTATTATGTAAAGTAGAAATATTGCGACAACCACAATAAAGTCACTTTTATTATCATTCCAAGAATTTCTCGGAAGCACCGATCTTTTGAAACGGGTCGTTTGGGGATTATTAACGAACAATACATTTAGGAAATATACCGCAGCATCACTCTTGTTTATTTATCGCAGGCGTGAAGATATAAATTTGCTTCATTTTACTGTTAAACGTGCGTTGGTGTGCATCTGTCGTTTTTGAGCGAAAGTTTTAAGAAAATTTACTTCAAAATGGCTCGTGGCAGGCCTACCAGTGTAGAAAAACGTTCACGCATTATTACGCTGTTTGAAGAAGGATATTCGGGGCGACAAATTGCTGAAAAAATAAATATGAGAAGTTCAACAGTAAATGACATCATAAAGCGATATCGGACAACTGGAACTATAGAAAATCGTGTTCGTCCTGGAGCATCTAGGAAAACAACAAAAGCTGAAGATTTGAGAACTGTATTATTATGCAAACGCAATAGAAAATTAACAACGCCACAAATAGCTGCCGAAGTCAATCGCGACCGTGAAGAACAAGTTTCGGCGAGTACGGTAAAACGTCGACTTCAACAAGCGGACCTTCATGCACGCATTGCCATTCGAAAACCTTTATTACGTCGGCGCAACAGAGGGCCCGTTCTCATCTAGATTGGTCGTTAGATGATTGGAAACACGTGCTTTGGAGTGACGAGTCAAAATTTGAGGTTTTTGGGCAAAATCGACGAGTTTATATCCGAAGATCTAAAACCGAAGTGATCCCGAACTGCATTGTGCCAACAGTGAAGCAAGGGCGTAGTTCTGTGTTAGTGTGGGGATGTTTCTCCTTTGCTGGGACGGGAGATTTATGCGGAGTGCAGGGTGTAATGAGGAAGGAAAATTATTTTGCAATACTCCAGAATCATGCAGTGCCATCAGAATTGCGTATAATAGGCCATAACTTTACATTCATGCATGACAACGACCCAAAACACACTGCGTTAGTGCGTAAGAACTATCCAAAGGAGCAAGAAGAACAGCACACCCTGAAAATAATGACATGGCCCCCACAAAGCCCAGATTTGAACCCTATAGAATTGTTGTGGGATGAACTGGACAGGAGGATTCGAAAAATACGCCCAACTTCGCAAGAACATTTACAGAATATTCTGCAACATGAATGGATTAATATTCCACAATCCGTTTTAACAAAACTTATCGAAAGAATGCATAGAATAGTTCGAGCGGTGAGTAACAGCAAAGGAGGTTTTTTCGATGAAAAAAAAATATAATGTTCAGTATGTTATATTAGACCAGAATAACTTTTTATTTATTTATTTTTGTCGTTTTCACCTGTACATACAATAAAATTGCAGTTTGTTTTTAATTTCGTTTGTTTCTGTAACCTTTTCATGTTTTCTACCAATCGACCGAACTGCTCTGAACGGCAGTGTACAAGGAAATGTTTATAAAAGAAATTGTAGATAAACTTCTCTATTGGATTAGATTAGATAGAATTGGTATAACACGAATTAAACATCACCGATGGCCACCTTGTAAAATCTAGTTGGCATAAAGACTTTCTCGATATATTGCTAAAAGCTTCAAGAAATGCTCAATCAAGTAAAAGTTGAATCACAACATTAAGTTAGCGGGTAGTAAAGAAAATTGAACACTTCGTAATAACTCAAAAACTCAGCTAGATAGGTATGGGAAATCTTCAATAGATTTTATTAGAGAATTTGTTTATCCACGCGCTGGCCGTATAGAAGTAATAATTCACTTTTACTGAACTTGGGCATTTCATTTGAATCCAAAAATATTACGGGAACATTGCGAATACCTGTGTAGTGGTAAACCCTCCTCTTGCCCCTATTTTACTGTGTAACCATTTCACTATAGAATTGGCGTGATATAAATTTTGTGACGAGTTCCTGTGTAGTAACGACATCAATACGTAGCTTGTCATTTCGATGCTCACGGATAGGGAGAGGTCTGAAACACAGTTAGAAGTCAAAAGGTTCTACATTGTCTCAATTTCTGTATGCACATAGGGGAAACGACTACTTTTCTATACTGACTAGACAGACTCGTGTTTTGTCAACTCTCGGAGAAACCGGTAAGCAACAACAAGCCCTTCTCATGAGACGAATAAAGTCCGAGTCTGCTAAGTTGTCGCAAAAAAGTAAGTAATCGTTTCCACTATCTTGCCTCTCTCTGGACAATAAGTAAAGGTAAAGACTGAAAAAAATTTCTAAAATGACGAAAGATTCCAAGGACATGATTATAAATTTTATATTAATCATATTCTACACAGCTTAGTCAGCGAGGAATGGGACACTGCGATATCCTCGGAACGAATGCAGGTTTTAAAATTCTGAAAACGCGTACTTAAATGCTTATAAAATTCCAATGAATGAAAATAAATTGATAAAATCTACGAATAAAGCAGAATAAAAGATTGTAATCTGTAAATATAACGCAGGCAATACCTAAGCAACACGATAATATTCTCCAAAAAATTAAAAAGTTGTTAATCGTTCATTTATCAATTTATCAAAAATGTTATTAAAACTTAACAGACACCTATGAAAACAAAGCACATCTAAATGTGTTTAACTTTGAAAATTGTTGAGGTTTTCGTGCTGTGACTAGTAACATCACGCGTAGTAACCGCGCAAGTATTGTGTGCAACAAATTCCAAATTTCCTAGCTCTATTTTGTGGTGTGAAGATCCACATTGGATGAGAGAAACGAATTTCCAGAAAATTATGGTACATAAGTGTCTAGTGTGGAATATTGGTAGATCAGTTGATCGATCCATACAGGACTGCAATACCTGGATTTTCTAATACATCAGCTCTCTTTTGCTTGAGAGTGTTAAGTTAAATTTGTAGCAAGTAATCTGCTTCAACAAAACGACGCCCCTGCTCATAACATTAACGCAGTAAGTGGCTATCTGAACACCGTATCTCCGAAATGATAGGTGCCAATGGTCCTATAAGATAGTCAGCTCGCTCTTCTGATTTAAATCCTTTAGGCTACTTTCTTTGGTGGCATTTAAAAAGTGTGATCTACTGTACATTTTCCTGATATTCGAAGAATTAACATACACTACCCGACAAAAACATAAACATGGTATCGTTTCTATTTACGAAACAAAGTTTATAGACATTATATAAAATGTAAATGAGGATTATTAATACTTGTTATGTAAATAGTCCATTTATAGATATTTCTGGGTATTTATTGCTTTATGAGGGGTAATTGAGATTTTCCCAGATCAAAATAGGAATTTTAAATGCGACAAAAATTTAGACCCTGTGCATTTATTACATTAATATAAGCAAAAATGTTTTAATTTCATATTTCTCTTTATATGCAGCGGTTGTGCTGGTAAAGTGTACACATTTCGCCACGAGAAATTATATTTTATAAAGTGTTTGCAATAAGGGTAGAAGAAAGCAATTATCCTTGATGGAAAGGGGTAAAGTTCTAGCCTGGGACCAAGATGGTGTTAGTAAGAAGGAAATTGCTCGTCGGTTACGAAGAAGCGATCATTCCGTTAGAAATTTCCTAAAAGATCCGGAAAATTACGGCAAACCAAAAGGCCAGGGACGATCGAAAGCTGTAAGCGAGCGGGATAAACGCATGATATTGCGGTGTGCATCCAATTCTTCTGCGTCGGCGAGAGTTATTGCAGAACAGGCGGGGTACAAACGCATGTGCGTAATGTTCAAAGGATTTTAAAGGCGTCACCGGTAATATCACGAAAGAAAATGTTGAGAAAACCGCTACTTTCGGCGAAACACAAAGAAGCGAGGTTGAGATTTGCTGAAGAACACGTATCCTGAAAGAAACAATGGAAAAAAGTTATATTTTCCGATGAGAAACGTTTTAATTTGGACGGATCGGATGGTTACTCGCATTATTATCATGATCTGAGAAAGGAACCAAAAGTGAAAATGACCAGACAATTAGGGGGTGGATCTGTGATGATATGGGCAGCGATTGGATTCCGCGATAAGAGTGAGATAGTGTTTTGCATAAACAAAATGACATCTGTGACGTATAAAGACTTATTGCGTGACAATCTTCTACGTTTTGGAAACCAATGGGCCGGGCGCAATTTTGTTTTTCAGCAAGATAACGCGCCAATTCATATAGCAAAAACCATTACTGGATGGTTTAAAGAGAAAAAGATTAAAACTTTACAGTGGCCGGCACGGTCACTAGACTTAAACATTATTGAAAACATGTGGGGTGAATTGGCACGTCGCGTTTATGGCGGAGGCCGTCAATATTTCACGGTACAGGAACTGAAAACTTCAATAGTGACTGAATGGCAGAATATCCCTCAAAATTATGTGTTAAATTTATATAAATCTATTAATAACAGACTATTGGAAGTGATTAAGAACAATGAAGGATCTACGCATTACTGATCACTCATTTGTTGATTTTTGTATTACATTTGCAACAGAGCGTCTAAATTTTTGTCGCAGAAATTGTTTAAACATTTTAGTAATAATTTATTATTTAGTTCATATATTATTGGAGAAGATATTTTTAAGTTTATTTTACTTTTACGGATAAAAACTTAATTAGATATCTTGCTAGTTTCGCAAAGAAATGTTGTAACCTTTAAAACGCTTAAAACATCTTACCGCGTCTAAGTTTTTGTCGGGGAGCGTAGCTTTTTAGGAGCGCTTATACCATCATAACGCTAGAAACTCTAGGAAACGTAACCAGTGCAGACTTAATTAGGTGTTATCAAAAATGTATAGACCTCATTTGATTTCGCTTTAACTTTAATATCTATTATCTCTGCAGAATACAATCTTCGTTTTAACTTTATCAAAATGATTATTTTCCAGAGTAAAGTAAGAGGAGCTATCGCAAATGCGGTGTCCAAAAATCGAATAAAAAGTAGGGTATTTCACTGAGAAAAATTAAGCGGTGACGAATTTATAAAACAAAAAATATCACAAAATATGTACCTCTACCGTACATTTTTAACAAAGTTTTTAGAGTTTTAAAATCTTCCTTATCAAAATATCGCATTGTCCCATTCTTCATTGAACGCGCTGTATATATCCATCGCGTAATAATCCGTTATCTGTATGGAATAGATAGTAGCCTTTTCCATACAGATAACGGACACTGTTGCCACACCGTCGTATTAGGCATACATTGTTAATTTAACGGATAGATACATGGTGCTCACCCAGAAGGAGTCCACCGGGCCATGCGACCAAATTTAAATAAATCTGCGTAAGAAATTTATTGATTATCTTAAATATTTTAAATACAAACTATATCAATCAATAAACACTAGGCCTGCAGAAACGAGTACCCTTCCGGGCGCTTCACGAAATTAGCAGAGACTGGACAAACTCGTGTTTTGTCGACTCTCGGGGAAACCAGTAGGCAATACGAACCCATTTTCATGAGACAGATCTATCTGGTCTCTGCTAATTTCGTGAAGCGCAACTCGTTTCTGCAGGCTTAATAAATACGTTCGCGTTTGATACAACATAACGCCACAAACGGATATAAAGATAGTACAGCACATTGAGGTTGAAACAGAACAACTGTGTACCAAGTAGTGAATTTACTAACCTGGCTGTCCCCACCACATCAGATCTCCTTCTTTGGTGGCGAGTTGCAACAACTTTTCTAAGCTCCTATCAGCGTTACTGAACCATTCAACAAGGTATAGGGCATAGGTACTGATCGCCAGGGTATATTTATCTGGTTGGTGCAGACCTCTGATGCAATACTTCGCATTTGTTCGGATAGTTTCGTTTAAAACAGTGTTTGATTCCAGAAGGCTTATCAGCACGTAAGCAGTTAACGCAGCGGTGCTGTTCTCAGTACTCATTCCACCCTACAAAACCCACAGCCTCGCTTTAGTTCTGAATTGATTTAAAGTTTTTGCATATGAACTAAATAATTTTTGAAATATTCCAATTTATTTCTTCAAGGATATCATTGTTGTTTAAAAAGGGTTTCATTTTTGTTATACGTTGATAGTCTGAAAAGCTTCAAGTCATACAATGAAGATGAAGTTACTCGTCAAACATGCTTTTGAAAATCTCAGCCATGTTGGATGCTCAGTTGTTGCCCAACAGTCGTTTATGTCAGTCTTCTGCATTCGCAAGGCAATACGCCTTGGACGAATTGAGGAGACAGGAGCATCGCTGGGAAAAGTAAACTTACAAGTTGTTGAGAAATAAAGGTGAATTTGATAAAAAAAGAACCTATTTGTTTCTGTGTTAGGCTGGAAACTTTTCCGACTACCCTTGTAGAACATAAATAATATATTGAATTTACCCAAAATTAAAAAAAAAAAACAAGTTAGTAAATGCTAAACGTTACACAAAAAAATACAAACCAATTCATGAAACACGTGATGTCCAGCATGGAAGCAACCGTTCTCCAACTGATTCTTAGTTATCCAATTTATTGCTTTTCTGATAACGTTTTCATCGACATGGATGTATTCCTTGACCTGTTTCAACGTCCTCACAACGAAAGCGGTTAAAAACATGGAACCACTCGGATCGTGATACCCGAATGCCGAAAAAGAACCATCGGCATGGGCGTAATCCAAAATTCTTTGGTATCCTATATAACATGGTACCAATAAGTTAAATGTTTGAAATCGAATGCATTTTGCTAATCACCTATTTTCATATTCCGAATGGCCCTTTGATATAAAGACTTGGTAAGTCTGCCGCTATTTTTCAAGTACCTCAAAACATATAGGTTAGGAGTTATCATTGCCATCACTTGTTCCCCACAACCAGTAGGGACATTTAGAAGATGTTCCAAATTCTATAAATGTTATCATAAGAAACTATTAGGATATTTATTTAGATATGGATAGTTCTCACGTACTTGAATAGCAGGACCCATTAGATCTGAATTTATTGCGATTTTGCTTTTTTCGGAACCAGAAACAATATCCTTGGGCAACTTGATGTCCCACCACACGTTATTGTTGCCCAAAGAATCTTCAAAAAGTTAATTTAAATTGGCTGATAATGTTTTGATTTAACTTACCGTTAGCACAAAGAACAGCACTTTTCACTATTTCCGCTGGGTATCCTTCAGATTCGACTAGAACCGACTTGTGGACAGTGTCTCTAAAATACCAAAACAGTTACACAAGCAACATAACGGAACGCATATGCAAAAGACAGGCAACCTTCTGTTTATAATCACATCTGGTCCGCAATTTTTTGGGTATGAGTAGTCAAGTATGGCAGTCACGCTAACATTCTGACGTCCCAACTTGTGGAATTTCAAACGAAATGTATGGGTCTCAGTACTGTCTTCCTCTAAACAGAACGACGTGGTCTTGTTCTCGCCGGGAAACAATGCTGAACCATCACTCTCCTCCAATGTTAGCTTCACCTAGATGTTAAAATGTTGGAAAATGTTCTGTCGATAAATCTAACAGTTTTTCAGTTATGGGCGTTAAGAAGTTAAGATGCTTTCATCCAGCAGTTTTAAAAATATATTCGATGGCACCCTGAGTTTTTCTTGAAGCCTTACAAGGGTTCCGTGAAAAAAGAGATTTTTTTCTAAAGATCTGTCTGCCGAAACCGTACGCTAGAACCTGTTTGCCTGTTTTAGCAATAACCAGAAAATTCGTTGACTGGGTGTGGTTGAGTTGGGGAAACGCTGCGTTACACCCTCACAAAGGTGAAACAATTAGAACCCCAAATGATGATTTTGATGAGCAAAAATAAAAAGTATAAAATTTGCCAATCTGTGCCGATTTGTAGATTAGTGCCTACATACTTCTCCAAAAAATCGATTTTCTTCGAGTCAGCTTCGATCGTTTCCGAGGAAACGAGTAAATATTTTCAAAATAAAAAATTTCAAAAAACACGTTATAGTACCAGAGTAGCATCTTAAGTTTTACAAACGACCACGAAATGGCGCTATTGAGATTTGACATTACTATTTTCGTAATACTGGCATTTGTTATTGTTGAGGCAACGACAACATAGAAATGGGCCAAGAAGAAATGAAAGTTTCCTCTGGATGATTTTTTAACATTGTAGTAAAGGCCTAACACAACAACAATGCCTCCAATCACTTCGTTCAACTTTTGGTAATGAAGCATCATCAGAAAAGGCTGAATCTCGCAACGGTTGAGCTTTCGTCAGCGATGAATTTCGTGGAGATTCATCGATGCTGTGCGCAACATCACTGAAGAGGAGCAGCGTGTGACTTACTGTGAAATACTCCTTGAAGATTGGAGTACATTTGATTTTTCATGAACATTTAGGGGTGAAAAAGATCTATTGATCCAAACACAAAAGACTCGTGTCAATTGGTATAAGAAGATGCTCAAAAAAATCGATAGAAGAGTTGAAAACTAAGCGACAATCATCCGTTTGGGTGGTTCCCAGATGAATCGATTCCAACAAAAGTTCACGAAACATCCAAGAAAATTATTGCTTGTTTCATTTGTTGTACTAGACATGTGGCAAGTATTATTTTGAAGGATTAATGCTTAATGGTTGTTTTCCAGAAGTTATTGATGAAATCAGGAAAAACAATCGGCAACATCGCATCCTCCTTCATGGCGGCAGCGCTAACTCTCACGCAGCACATCAAACAATTGATTATTTAAAGGAGAAAAACATCGAATGAATGTTTCATTGCCTCTATTCACTTGACTTCTTTTTGATCCCGAATGTCAAACAAAAAATTCGTAGACAGCGATTGGTATCCTCTCAAAAAGCTGTTGGTCTTCAAAATCATGGTAAGGAGATATCAACTTCAGAGTAAAAAAAAACATTTCGAGAATTGGTTCAAATGTAGGCAAAAGTGTATTGATCTCAATTTACGAATATTTTGAAAAACAATAAAACGATTTGTGTCAAAAACATTTTTTTTTTGCTTTCATTGTTTTTGTAAAAACTTAAGGTATTCCTCGTAGTATACTTACCGGTATGCTATGATTCAAGTAATTATGCACAACTATCGGCAAATGAAGAACCTCGTTCTTTTTAATCGAATAGGGCATTAGTATGTCTAGAAAAAAGGATTTAAAAGCAGTCAACTCAAGTGGATTGCTTAGACCGATGCCCTTATAAGGTGAAACGCACAAGACATTCGTATTCCAAGTAGTTATGCTATCAGGTACCTTTCTCTCCAATATAGCTTCGCCACCTTTACTGAAACAAATAGGAATAGAAAATGTGCAAAAGGAAACCGTATTCAAATTGCTTACCCTACAAGCACAAGATCCCACAGCCAAGATTCGGGGAAGTAACTTCGTATGGCGGATCCATAGTCCTCGTTTTCTACCTCATACTCGAGAGAATTCGGCTTATAGATTAAGAAATGCGGATTACTCTGAGCTAGAAGCATGATATCCTCTTACATGTTAATTAATCGGACAATGTGTTAGTCTGTTACCTTTTTCGCAAGGTTTAGAGATCAATCTCATGTTCGAAATCACACCGATATTGCTTTTCTGAACAAATACCGCAATGATTAGATAACGGGACTATCTTTCTCTGTATTCTTATGATGGAATTACCTACCTTGAATATTTCGTACGAATCGAAGTGTGAAGAATGTTCGTGCGCTATGAAATTGTTCAGTGTACTACTAGGGACATGTCGCTTTTTCCTTAGATCCCACGGGTTAACGCGCATATTTGCTGTAAGTTATTTCGGCGTTAAGTAAAAAAAAAACTAGTAGAAATGTCTTTCGGGTGCTTCTGAAGAAGGTGACAGGATAGTCAGCGAAACGTCAAGTTAAATATTAACTACACGACATCACCCGAAAGACATTTCTACTATGGATTACGGTCGTGAAAGCCTACACTCAAAAAAAAACTGTAAATCGCTGTATATACACTACCCGACAAAAACATACACACGGTATCGTTTCTATTTACGAAACAAAGTTTATAGACATTATATAAAATGTAAATAAAGGTTATTAATATTTGTTATGTAGATAGTCCATTTATAGATATTTCTGGGTATTTATTGCTTTATGAGGGGTAATTGAGATTTTCCCAGATCGAAATAGGAATTTTAAATGCGACAAAAATTTAGACCTTGTGCATTTATTACATTAATATAAACAAAAATGTTTTAATTTGATACTTCTTTTTATATGCAGCGGTTCTGCTGGTAAAGTGTACACATTTCACCACGAGAAATTATATTTTATTAAGTGTTTGCAATATGGGTAGAAAAAAAGCAATTATCCTTGATAGAAAGGGGTAAAGTTCTAGCCTGGCACCAGGATGGTGTTAGTAAGAAGGAAATTGCTCGTCGGTTACGAAGAAGCGATCATTCCGTTAGAAATTTCCTAAAAGATCCGGAAAATTACGGCAAATCGAAAGGCCAGGGGCGACCGAAAGCTGTAAGTGAGCGGGATAAACGCATGATACGGCGGTGTGCATCCAATTCTTCTGCGTCGGCGAGAGTTATTGCAGAACAGGCGGAGGTACAAACGCACGTAATGTCCAAAGGATTTTAAAGGCGTCACCGGTAATATCACGGAAGAAAATGTTGAGAAAACCGCCACTTTCGGCGAAACACAAAGAAGCGAGGTTGAGATTTGCTGAAGAACACGTATCCTGGAAGAAACAATGGGAAAAAGTTATATTTTCCGATGAGAAACGTTTTAATTTGGACGGACCGGATGGGTACTCGCATTATTATCATGATCTGAGAAAGGAACCAAAAGTGAAAATGACCAGACAATTAGGGGGTGGATCTGTAATGATATGGGCAGCGATTGGATTCCGCGATAAAAGTGGGATAGTGTTTTGCACAAACAAAATGACATCTGTGAGGTATAAAGACTTATTGCGTGACAATCTTCTACGTTTTGGAAACCAATGGGCCGGGCGCAATTTTGTTTTTCAACAAGATAACGCGCCAATTCATAAAGCAGAAACCATCACTGAATGGTTTAAAGGGAAAATGATTAAAACTTTACAGTGGCCGGCACGGTCACCAGACTTAAACATTATTGAAAACATGCGGGGTGAATTGCCACGTCGCGTTTATGGCGGAGGCCGTCAATATTTCACGGTACAGGAACTGAATACTTCAATAGTGACTGAATGGCAGAATATCCCTCAAAATTATGCGTTAAATCTATATAAATCTATTAATAACAGACTATTGGAAGTGATTAAGAACAATTCTACGCATTACTGATCCCTCATTTGTTGATTTTTGTTTTACATTTGCAACGGAGCGTCTAAATTTTTGTCGCAGAAATTGTTTAAACATTGGAGTAATAATTTATTATTTAGTTCATATACTACTGGCGGAGATATTTTTAAGTTTATTTTACTTTTATGCATAAAAGTTTAATTAGATATCTTGCTAGTTTCGCAAAGAAATGTTGTAACCCTTAAAACCCGTAAAACATCTTACCCCGTTCAAGTTTTTGTCGGGGAGTGTATATCCAAAATTCATCTCTGGGCACCGATTCGGCAAATGTGGTATTTTGGCATATAACACTTACCTGGTCTTTCTATTGCATTGGTAGGTAAACAGTTCCTGTTATAGGAGAACAAACGCCTTTCCGTTTGCACGAATGACCTAAGAATTGAACTAGCACTCATAGTTTTATGCGATCCCATAAAACTGATTGCTTTATCAACAGACGATACAGCACATAAAGAATTCCCATCAGTTTTTAAATGGAGTGATGCTCTTTCACCGGGATGTAACCTACTATTTGACCATTTCGCCTTAACCTATTAGCGAAAACATGTAACTCAAGTTTTAGTTTCAATTATGATAAACCTTACGTTGCTTGGTAAGCACTTTTCGACATTAATATCAGCACTTGCAGCCACAACCTCATTCTGAGAAACGTAGTAAATTAACAAATTCGCCTTGGTATAAATGTTAGTACCCAAAGACAGTCTAAAACTGAACCTATCGATTGTCCTTTCGCTTCCAACGAATTTCGCCGATTGCCCGATAATATTCTTCATTTCTTGTAAATTTAATTTTTGCTTTCTAGGGATGTGGTTCACATGTCCTAATTTTAAGATTTCGTCCCTAGAAACTAGCTGGAAAAATTTATCATTTAAAGCCTAACAAGTAACTACTACGTGATTTACTTACAATGTAGCTAAAAGTAACATTTTCCGAATCTCTAAGATGGTCTGAAAGATAAGATATTGTGTAATGGAGTGTTGAGCCGCATTTAGGAAAGGATCTGTGATGTTTTTCGATGTGGATGGAGTTGTGGGATTTTGAATACCATCTTTTCAAGATCATTACAGCGGATATGCCATCACTACTTCGGTTCATTGGTAATGCCTAAAAGAATTTTGAAAATATGGAATTATTATTTGATGTTTTCGTGTTTGTTTATTTTGTTAGGAATTGCAAAATTAATAAATAAATTGAGACGATTTAATAGCCTTCTATGGACCAGTCATCGGTGAGAATAAACATTTCCAATTCTCAACAGCCAAAACGGATTCACATTATGAAATATGAAATATCAAAATGTAAAAAAAAACCTTTTTTCAGACAAAAGAAGCCAAATGAACATAGGCGGAGACACACGAGGGTAGTATGAAAAGTTTCAAAAACATTTTGGTAATACAAGTCCGCATACATTGAAATAGTTATGACAATTTCAACCAGAGTAGCTCTTCAGTTGTCCTTTAACAGTTAGCGTTTCTGTAAAAATGAAAATAATCGAATATTGAGCCACCATTAAATTCCTACATTAGATGAGACAATGAGGTCTGCGTAAATTCAAGCAAAAATTTACGGAGACTTTGCACAATCATTTGCCACAGTGAAATTTTGGGCAGCTGAATTTATACGTGGTCGTACCAGCTTAATCGACGATCAATGATCGAGACCGCCAAAAACTACAATCACTATCGATAACATCGGAAAAATTCACGAAATGGTGCTAGACAATCATCGAATTAAGGTTAGAGAAATAGCAGAGTCTATGGACATCTCCAAAGAATGTGTTTATTAAAGATTTGGACATGAAAAAGTTAACCGCGCGAAGGGTGCCGCGCTTGCCAGAAAATCACGTTTCCGCAGCTTCTCGAAAATATACAACGTCTTCCCAGAAGATAATCCAGCAGGAAATACAACATAAACATAAATTCCTATTTTTTTTTAGCCTAGATTTAGAATCGATTTAATTGCTTCACATCATCTTAATGCTGATATAATTCCGGATGAATGTTAATCCTGTTAAAATTTGCAATTTTTAGAGATGAAAGTAACTAATGAACATTATCATAATTTTTTTTTACATGGACAAATAATGCAAAAACGCGACCAATCAATAATCCAAATTGCATATACCACACCTGTAGGTTTAATTGGACGACATTCTCTTTGGTTGGCAATACGGTGAAATTTATAACATTCTCACTGTTGATAGTGAAATTCCTACAATCCCTTTGCTTTATATTCCACACCCTCTTGATGGCGAATTCGCAGCACAACTGGATCACTTCGTTCTTTAACGGTATCATGACGTTGGATAGCTTTAATTTTCCGCGATATGGGAAGCCCGGTTGGAAATATTCTTGATCGTCTGAGAATTTCAATTGGTATTCCTGACGTATCACGCGCACTTTTACCGTTTCTATCTCCATTATGTTGGTACCCTTTTCGGTTACCGATGCGGTAATAAAAATGTTACGATCTGGTGTCGTATCGTAAAACTGGAAATCGTCGTTTGTGAATCTGAATTTTACGCAACCGTTTTTAATCTGAAAATAATAAAATTAGCAAACGACAATAATGAAAAAAAAAGGTTAAAGACCACTGTTATAATGACTCAACCTACATATACAGCGTATTCAGCAAGGAACGGGAAAAATTTGAAAATTTAAAAAGGCGTTCCGTGTGTCACAAATTAAATGAATACGTTCCTACCTAATTATTAATCTATATTTAAAACAAATAAAATTAAAACCATAGAAAGTAAAGCTGAAAATAATTTTTATACGACCGGCGTGAAAAGAGCAGCCAAGATGGACCGCCCCCAGATATGAAGTTTTTTGTGTATAGGTTTTAGGTAAACTATCCTTTAGACCCTTCACAAGGCAACTGTGTTCGATAACATTTGAACTTCGATCTATATGATTTTTTTTCTATTTCTCCAATTTGCTGCTGTAATACGGCCGCCACTGAACGTTCGGGTATCATCGGAAAAACTGGCCGCTATCTTTGGTAGCTCTTTCCACACTGGTGCATAAACGAAGATTTGCTAGTACTTGTCTCCCAGAAAGTGATCTTTCCCTTAGCGTTAGATTTAATAACATGGGCATCTTTATCTTCTGTTGGAAATGCAAGCATTGAATCATTGAAGGTTTTTCTCCTTCAAAAATTGCATTAATTTGTTCCTGACTTATGTGTGGATGTCATCGACTTTTTAGCCACATTAAAAAAAGTCGAAACGGAAAATATTCCGACCTTGGTTGCTAATGATCTGTCCAACAAGAGATTTTGCTCGATCCACAATTACATCTGCAACACGTTTACCATGGCTTGTTGCAAATTATTCCAACGTAAAATCTTTCTTATACTTCCTAGGAATTAGTTATTAGAATAGTAAAATAGTATTTTCAAAGAGAGCAAAGGTAAATAATTGAGCGCTTAAACGACTTCAAAAGGCAGACTGAATTTCGATTTGGCCCTCAAATAAATACGACATTGCGAAATCAATTTGTAAAATACTGCAGTTCTTCTTTTGTCCTTTTCAAAGGCAGAGAAGCCTGTATACGTTTTACAAAATGACGCAAGAACTTGAAGAATAATTTTTTATTGATTTTACGAGTTCTCCTGCGAAACCTTTACTGTTCACGATATCCAATAAAAACAGGACTTACTTTGGATATTTTCGAAGCTCAGTCAGCAAGTGTCTTTTGCTACACTTATCACAAATGCCATTCCAAGATTCCGATTCCTAAATTTTTGCAAAGCTTAATGCCAAGCCCCATCATAAACAAAATTCAAACCTGTGAGCATAAGCTTAAAGTGCTCATGGTATTTACATTTGCGTTAATAAAGGAAAATCTTAAACTCGAAACCTCACACAGATAAACGCAACGAACTAGCATTGTTCTTTTTAAAAACGAATAAGTAAACAAGAACAAGACGCTTGAAAATCGGAGAAAAAATTAAGAGAGATCACGTAACCGCCTCTTGAGAACCGTGGATCTTAAGTCTCATTTAATAAAGCACTGTTCACTAATTCAAAAATACAGAAAATTTTGTTGCGTGTGTGACTTAAGATCTTAGTTTGTTAAACAAAAACAAAAAGTAAAGTTTTTTTGTATTTTTGAGTTCGACTATATTCATCGTATACTGATCTTGAACGTGCATTTTGACTTATAAAATGTAAAAAAAAATTTGAGTTGTAAAACTTTTAATTCTTGAAATAATCGTTGTTTTAATCTTATTTTAAAACTGCTTTCTTATGAAAGTATTAGCAGGTATGCCTAGAGAATATGAATTTTAACAATAAAAACTTATTTTTGAATAATATTTGCTGCTTGCAGCTATATTAAATTGCACAAACAATAAGTATTTCTAACAACGCTTTCATTCGTTCCGTGTTGTATGATTATATCTGATAGCATACCTCTTTCTGTTTATGCAGCTGTTTTATTTCGGCATTAACTGGATAGGATACTTTCAACTGGGTTACTCCTTGAACATGCTCACCGTAAGGATATTTCGCGCATACGTGGAAGTATAAGTTCTTCGTGCCGACATATATAATCCTCGGCGTAAAAAGCTTGACTTGGAATCGAGGTAAAACGTATCGTTTTACGTGGAAGATTTTCGTATATCCATTTGCTTCTATCTTCCATTTACCCTGGGTAAAATAAAATTGATCGCACCATTATCTCGAAAATTAAAGTTACTTACATGAAATATGACATTTTATGATAAGCTTCATATGATTTCTATTTTTCTATTATTATAACTAAAAAATTATTGGGATGAAAGCAAGAGTTTCTCTAATTATTTTGAACAGTGTGTATTAATTGTTGAACGAAAGCAAAAATAGTGAAGATATTTAAACTGTTAGAAAAAAATCGGAAAGAATACGAATTAAAAATAAATCGAAACGAAAGGAGAACAGAAGAACCTATGTATTAAGTGCAGAAATGGGAATAGAGATACTATAGGAAAGGTTGATTAAGCGGAGTATTTTTAAGCAACAATAACAGATAGGGAGAAAGAAGAGCCAAAGGTAACAAAAAAAAAACAAAAAAATGGCTCTAGACCGGCGAAAACTAAAATATATCAAACAACAATGGCCGCATATGCATGGGAAATGTGAACCATGGATAGAAAAGAAGCTATCAAAAGCTCAACGTGTTAGATGGATAGAGAACATATCAAGAATGAGGGAGAAAAGATAGGTGAAACGAGTATTGAATGGAGGAGGAGCAGCGGGAGAAGGAGAAGAAGATGAGGCTGACCAAAATAATAGAAGTAATGAAAAAATACCAAATTTCACCATTTTGCTTTTATCAACGTAAATTTTTTGGTTTACATTTCAACTTGAACATTTTACAATATGACTTCCAATAACAAAAAAATATGATGCTAAGATAGCTTAAGCTTCCTCATGGTATTGATGGAATAATTCACGGCAAACGCAATAATAGGAGAGAGAAAAAAATACACTAACACGGGGACATGTTTCTGTCTACCCGGCGTCATCAGCGTGGTTTCGAGAGTAATTTTTTATCTCTACCTTCTATCGCTGTTGCCTCACAGTTAATACCACAACTTTCAAAACGACAAACTCGACATTTCTTGGCACCCTCTAGTGCCAAAGAAACGCATGCCTGCCGTTCAGGAAGCAGCGACATAAACCGGGTACTGTTCCCCAAACCATCCCTCGAGCAGTTCTCATGACTGCTAAACACGAGATGGCGACGCTGATAGCGCTTTGGGAAGCCGCACATGTGAATATTCCGACAGGGTTACCATGATGTATATAAACAGAACACATCAGAAAATGCCTAGAAACAATAACCAAAAAATATGATGCTAAGATAGCTTAGCTTCCTCATGGTGTTGATGGGATAATTCACGGCAAACGCAACAAAAGGAGAGAAAAAAATTACACTAACACACGGACATGTTTCTGCCTACCCGGCGTCATCAGCGTGGTTTCGAGAGTATTTTTCATATCTCTACCTTCTATCGCCGTTCCTTATTCCACCAATACCATGAGGAAGCTAAGCTATCTTAGCATCATATTTTTTGGTTATTGTTTCTAGGTATTTTCTGATGTGTTCCGACTTCCAATAAGTTTTAATTTTCAACTGTGAGTTAGTTACAAGTTAATTAAATCACGCAATTAAATAGAAAATCACTAATTATCGTGGCAATTAGTTACATTGTAATTGAATTACTTTGTAATTCAACCTGTCCGATTAATTTATAATTAAATTATTTTGTAATTGAAACCGCTTTGCTTAGGTTTTTGAGTAAGATTCACTTTTGAATTTAAAATATTGACTGTCTAACATTCGATACGAAAATATTCTAATACAAACCACAGTCGTGTCTTCTGCGAGTTGAAACTCCTCTTGCGCTAAACCTAATTCAGTCGGAATATTCTTCCAAACTGCGACGGTATTTCCGAATGGATTATATAAAGTAGCACTTGATACCTGAATTAAAATTGTATTGTGAATAGCTAATAAAATATTTATATGTACACGTATTGTACTTGGCATCATATCTGAAATTTATTAATCAATAAAAGTAGCAAATTTTGGGATTTACACTTGCTTGTGCTTACAAAAAAAAATACGAGGATAATCTGGGAAAGTTCAAGCTTTAACCTGAAGATGTTATCTGTGTCCGTTAATGTTAGTATTCCTGTGAAAATTGAAAAAATCGAATATCGAGCCCTCAGTAAATTCTTGCATTTGAAAAGCAATACCTCTATACAAATTAAAGCCGAATTGGACGCTATTTACGGAGACTACACCATCATTTGCCACGGGGAAATTTTGGGTAGCTGAAATTAAACGTGATCGTGCTAGCTTAGTTAACCATAAACATTTAGGACAACAAAAGACTGCAACCACTAGCAATAACATCGAAAAAATTCACTAAATGGTGCTAGAAGACCAGCGAATTAAGCTTAGAGACATCGCAGAACGTGAGTACAAGAAAAAATGTGTTTGTCCCGGAAGAATTGGGCATGAAGAATCTAACCGTGCGTTGCAGATGAATCTTGCACCAGTAAACTGCTGAAACCATGGCATAGTCGAAACGATGGTCTGTGAAGGACGAATCGGCTCCGGAAAAGACGAAGATTATTACATTGACCGGGCAAGTGGTGGCGACTGGTTTTAATTATAGTCGGGAAGTTGTGTTAATCGATTATCTTGAAAAATAAAAAGCAATAATGAGGACTACGCATCAGTATTTGACAAGTTGAAGTCAGAAATTGCGGAGAAATGGCTGTATTTGAAAAAAACGAAAGTTTTGTTCCATCGTTTTACGTTCCGGTAGATACCATGGAAAAATCCACAAACTTGGGTTCTAATTGATAGACCATCCACCCTATTCAACAAATCTGATCCTCAGAAATTTTTTCCCGTTTCCTAGGCTCAATGCTTCGCTCGATGGACAAACACTTCCAGTGAACGAGGGGACTAATACATTCGCAAACGGCTATTTTGCAGAACAAGATTTTTTTTTATTTTATTTTTTTTTATTTTATTTTATTTTTATATTTTATTTTATTTTTTATATATTTTATTTATTTTTTTTTTTATATATTTTATTTCGACGAATTAAAAAGATGGGAGTATCGCTAGTGCTGGATGTTGAAGACTTTCCTGGTTATCCTCGTACATTGCCTTGCAACAACGCAGTTTAAGCAAAATACTTCAGAGTTATTTAATGAAAATATTCAACAATAAATTTTAGATACAATGTTTGTATTCATCAAGATGCAGACATACCTTATAACTGTTTGGTGGTCTTAAATCGTGATTTAATACCAAAAAACGTATCTTCACTTTCTCCCCCATCCTGTAAAAATTCCTATCCGTTTCGATAAAAGTAGTGTACTCATTTGGATATATAAACGGTACATCGTCCGCGTTAAACCAGTGTATTGTATTATTTAACTGCAATTGCAGATCTATATTTGCTGCAACCTTATAAGGCTGATTAAGATTCGGTACGTTAAGAGCAAAGCAGAAATTATCTAAAAAGATTTATTTACTATATCATCTGTTAAATTTAATGTCTGTTTAAAAACAACACCGAATACCTGATATTATATTAACATTCGTTGTATAATGCTGTTTATTAACCTTGATATCAACCAAAGCTTTCGTAGGTAAAATGGCGTCGTCATAGAGATTCAAGCAAGCTGTTGCTTTTACACCGGAAATTAATGTCGTTGGATACGTGAAGATGAAACCAGGTTCCTTTTTCTTGAAGTTGTCGCTGTAAGAGAGATGTCATGTTTATTTTGATTAATTTTATCAGTGATTCTTGTAATTTAGAAACCGGATGTTTATTGTTTATGCATGTAAAACATTTATTATACCTTATACCTCGTATTTTGTAAACAAACTTAATTTTGATAAGAAAGTTTATAATAAATGTTGGATATTATTATTGTATAATGATGACCTATTGCTTGAAGAGTTTAGAAGATACAACCTTGAGGATCTAGTGTGATAAAACAATCTTTTCTGTTGATCTTTCTTGCTTCCAATTTCAATAATATTGCAAAACGATCGTAAATTGAAAATAGATACATAACAGAACACACCAGAAAATGCCTAGAAACAATAACCAAAAAATAATGCTAAGATAACTTAGCTTCCTCACGGTATTGATGGAATAATTCACGGCAAAAACACAATAAAAGGAGAGAGAAAAAAATACACTAACACACGGACATGTTTCTGCCTACCCGGCGTCATCAGCGTGGTTTCGAGAGTAATTTTTTATCCTCTACCTTCTATCGCTGTTGCCTCACAGTTAATGCCACAACTTTCAAAACGACATTTCTTGGCTCCCTCTAGTGCCAAAAAAACGCATGCCTGCCGTTCAGGAAGCCGTTCCCCAAACCATGGGGGGGAACAGTACCCGGTTTATGTCGCTGCTTCCTGAACGGCAGGCATGCGTTTCTTTGGAACTAGAGGGTGCCAAGAAATGTCGAGTTTGTCGTTTTGAAAGTTGTGGCATTAACTGTGAGGCAACAGCGATAGAAGGTAGAGATAAAAAAATACTCTCGAAACCACGCTGATGACGCCGAGATGGCAGAAACATGTCCCCGTGTTATTGTATTTTTTTCTCTCTCCTTTTATTGCGTTTGCCATGAATTATTCCATCAATACCATGAGGAAGCTAAGGTATCTTAGCATTAAATAAATATTTATCTGTCAAACTGCTGAAAATGTGGTTTGTTCACATTTGCATGAACGATTTGGTTCTGTACAATTACAACATTCAGTTAATCGGAATAAAAGTAACAAAAAAGTACTGCTAGGTTGTTTTGGAGAACTATATAATAAATAAGTAAAAAAGAATCATTTTCGCTTTGGTCATATTACTTAAAGTTGCGAAGTGTTTAGTCCATTAGAAATCCTTTTTTGAGACGAAAGCTCGATGGTTACATTCGTAGAAGGTTTACAGTTATTTAATATAGATAATGCCTAAGTAGAGTGTAAGCTACCAGATTTCCTTATCGACATCACCTAGGAAAAAATACATTTATTCGTACAGCTACGGAAAGTATTTCCGAAACGATGTGTAGGTGATAACGGTCCTGTAAAATGGACAGCTCGCTCTTCTGATTTAAGCTCTAAACTACTTTCTTTGAGGACATCTAAAAAGCGTAATCCACGACACTTTCCGCAAATGTCGAAGAATTAAAAGAACTAAAACTTTACAAAACGTAACCAGTACAGTCTTAATTAGGCGTTTTCAATAATGTGTAAAATGTTACGGAGGTACTTTTGAACGCTTTATCTAATTTCGCTTTTATTTTGAGAGATTTTGTGTTTATGTTTGTCTTTTCAGTTGTGAGTACTTAATGCAACATATTTAATTTGACTTTGAGGTATGTTTTCGCCGGCCTTTGAAGTTTTATTAACATTTTTGATGAATGAATCATTTTTATTAACTCTGCAGAATACAATTTTCGTATTAACTTTATAAAAATAATTATTTTCTCGCAAAGTACAATCTGACTACTGGATTATCGCGCAATTCTGTTTTTAAAAATTAAAGTGAGCGAATTAAGAAGCGGTGTTTGGTGCAAAAAGATTGAAAAGCTCTACTTAAAAAAAAACTAAATTTTTGTTAAATTTCCGGAAATTACAACAATTTCCTTGGTATCTTTTCTCATTAATATTAGCAAACGTCAAAGTGACATTTGATTTTAATCACAAATTAATTTAATCGACGGTTAAGGTTGTTTAATGGTGATAGGTGACGTCACCAAGTTAAGTTAATTAGAAATTAACTAATATGTGATTAAATATTTAATTTATTTTTTGTAAATCGGGGACTAATAAATTAGAAGTTGGAAATATCTTAAAACCGAAAAAAATTGTTTTCCTTTGCCATCAGAATTTAAAATTCAGTGAACTAGTGTAGACAAAAATCTAGATATCCGATTTGGCTGAGTGAATTTGTGGTTATGGTATAAATGATGCGTTTTATTGCCTTGTGAACATTATATTTGCGAACGATTCCAAACGGAGAAAAACTGAATGGTTTTACGGGTGAGGAAAAGAATCCACGAGTTCTCGAAACAGCTGTACACATACATAAGCAACATAACCTCCATAACTTTATATTTTTTACTCTACCACGGTTAAAATAACATAGTATTGTCAAACAAACATTAAGTATTTTATGATTTTAGCGATACAGGTAAATACATTTTTAAATCTAGAATAATCACAAATATCAAAATTCAAGAAATCAGCAATTGTTTGTTTTTATTGACAGCTAAGTTACGTCACAAGATGGCCGACCTAAAATGCGGGATTTACCGTATTTTTGAAACGGGGGATTCCTTTCTTTATTATTTTAGTCATATAAATAACCTAAAATAAGAATAAAGAATAAAAATTAGTTTCTACTACAATTCGATAATAACAAAGACTTAAACAATTACATAAATACTTATTACAAAGATTTACCTTTCTAAAATCTCCTCAGCGTAGCAACAATTGAAAAAGTATATCAATTTAAAGAAAATAAGCAGCAACTTCATTATCTTTTTCACTATTTCGCACCTAAATTTAACTTAACAAAAATTCGAAGCGATTTAGTTAAATATGCGCGTCGATTGCCGGTAACCGACTGCTTCGATGAAGCGATCTAATTCAGTTATAATCTTTGTCTTGGGCAACCGTTTCCTTCTCAAGCGATGAACTTTGTGTTGATAACTTTTTTTTTGTTGTTTCAACATCATCGTTGCACATTTGTTATGAATCGTTGACATTCGTAATTTTTTCTGGATGTCGTGCAGCTTCCTCTGATTCCGATAGCGTAAAGTGCATCATTCATCATTCACGCGGGATTATTTTAGGATATGACGCTGTACAGACTCGCTCGGAAATTAATTATAATTACATAAAAAGGAATATTAAGTAGTACCATATGCAGCTTACATAAAAGGCGACTGTAATTATTAACATGTGCGAAGTATAATATTGCAGTTCTTTGAGAATTTAGTCGAATGCAAGAATTAAATTAATATTGGAATATTTAAAGGAAGTTAGAAGTTACATTATCAAAAGGAGGTGAATAACTCATTTATTTCAAATGGAAGATCAAGAAATTTTATTCTGCGCACCTCAGTAATCTGAATATATCGCAAAAAAACCCTATCACGTATAATCACATCTAGATCTTCCTGTTTTCAAAACTGGTACTACGTCTAACGAAAGAATAAACTTATTAGTAGAGCGCAACAAGTCGATTGCCTAGCAGTAGCGTCACTGCGCTGGGTTAACCGAAATAAACGTGTGCGTTATTTAGAACAAAAGACAATAAGAGAATTTATGAAAACGCAAAAGTGAGGCCTTCAAAACCTTCACAGCGTACGTTTTTTTTACAGCAGTCTGTTTCAGACTCGTCCGTTGCGGCGTATATATCTGCTTATACGCAGAAAAAGATCGTTCTGCATCTAGTGATGTAATATTCGCGTACTTAAAGTGATCTTTGAATTTGTATAACGGATCTTCCGCAACACTATTGTTAAAAAATGGCGTAATCTAGAAAAATCGACAATTTTACGTAACATGGTATTAAATTTTTCTCTGATAGAAACACTTTTTTCGTCATCTAAAATATGTAATACTGTTTGTACGCGGTCAACAATTTTGTACGAACCCCGTAAGGATTACGAAGTGTTTTGCAATTTTTTAATTGCGTCGGCTACTGGAATTTTTTTTTTACTAATTTTAATTAATAATTTTTAAATCTGCTGCAACTTGAGAATTTTTGCATTGGATTTGACTTACCTTTATTACACTTGCTTGATGGTGAATGGTGTTTTGTCGACTGGAAAGAAAGAAACTGGAAAGCAACATGAACTCTCACGAGACGAATAAACACGTTTGCAACACTATTTGCTAGGTGCGAGAGAGGGGGATTAATTTTAGTAGTAAAGTATTTCCTCCGCAGAATGAAAGTTAATTACGGAAATTTTTTTCGTAAAGTGCTTATTTTTCGAAATATTTGAAAGTTTCAAGTTAAAGAATCACTCGGTATATGCAAGCTCTTGTTATTAGATATGAATGAATCTATTTATATTGAACTATTTAGATATATTTTGGTTACATCCTCGTACAGCAAGTGATATTAGGCAGCTAAAATGCAGGTTTCTCTAGTAACATGTTTGCGGCCACAATAATCGGTAAGGAAATACTCAGCAATAATCATCGATCATTAGTTCAGGAACAAAAACACAATGTTTACGTTTTACTTCGCTTCACACGCATCAACGTTTATTTCGTACAAATCATACATCTTTTATCGACTAGAAAACAATATGCTTATTCTTAATATGTACAAAAATCTTATCTTATCTACTTCACATACACTTCCGACGTTGTAGAGAAGTACCTTTATGCATTGCGAAAATCACATAATTCTCCAGAAATGATCGCAGATCAACTACATGTGTAGAGTTGTTTATAGTAATTAGAAGCTTATATAAGACTTAGCTATAGATTGTCAATGTTCTACGTGCAATCTTCGGCTAGCAGTGATTTCGCTATAATACTTCTCTTTATGAGCAGTAAAACTCTTATCAAAAGGACCACACTAGCAACAGTCTCGCTCAATTGCAAAGCAATAAATTGCGTTTCATGGTCATACGCATCTGGAACAATAGAAAACGGTAATTAGTAGCAGACAAAAGTATTCTAAAAAAAGACTATTACAGCTCTCCGCGAAGTGTCTGTACTAAATTCTTTAGAAATTCTATAATAAATAGAGCAATGGACTAGTGAGAATATTCTATCTTTATGGCCTTATTCTTTAAATTGATTTTTTTTTCAAACTTAAATATAAAATGTAATGGAATATAATTGAGATAAATAAGAATTTAAATTTCCCATTTCTTGTTCAATGTTGTATTTGGGAACATTCAGTATTTAGACGCTTTTATAGTGATATTAATACAGAATGTTTCACGAGAAATTGCATCGATCGATATATGAGAAAGTATACATTGGAAAGTTCTGAAAACTTAGTAATGTACTAAAGTTTACATTTGTTACTGAACTAAAATATTTTCAATTAAGTAATCTAAGACTGCAGGTTTTAAAAAGATTACCCTACCTATACCGGGTGTTCATTTGAATACTTCCCACCCTAAATTTCTGGAAATCTGTAAATTTATGAAAAATTTCCTGAAACACGTAGGAAGTATTATCGAGGGGGATAACTTATTATGCAAAAATTGACTCACCCACTTTAACCCCCTGCTCCCGGGAGATACCCCCTTAAAAATCTTAAATGGAAAGGGGTATGAGTAATACCTCGTTTTAATGGTCTTTTGAAGCTGTATATTTTGGCATTTACCTTTTTGAAATTGATCAATTCGTTTTTGAAATGTTTAAGAAAATCGTTTAATTTGTAAATTTCTCAAAAATAAGGAAAACAAATAATCTTTGGTTATCTAAGTTTTAAGTTATATTTAATGCAGAATATTTGTCATCCTATTTGCAGTTATTTAATAATGAAAAATGCATATTTTTATGCTAATTTTGCGTTCGTTCGTTAATTTTTTTACAGATCATTAATGTTATAAGTGGAAAACAGGCAATAGCATAAAAAGTGAACACATCAGTTTTCGTTCCAGTGTTCCTCGTTTGGAAATGCATCGTCTGTTGCTTTAGTATAAATTGTTATTTAGTGTTATCAACCCAAGGTTAGTTAAGTAAAATAAAAGATATAATTGACAACATATTTTTGTCAAAGTGACAATATTAATCAATTAATCGAAATTTCTTTCGGGTGTTGTCGCGTACGTGCTCGTTTCACTGACCATGCTGTCAGCTTCTTCAGAAGATTTATAAAGACTGGAGTTGTTGTATCTTGCTCCTCGTTATATACCTTATTTCCGTTCCGATTTGCTGCTCCGATGAATCGCGTCGTTCGCTGTATAACGACTCCGCAGTGCTAACTTCCACGTGTTACTGACTTTGTATCGGACGGATGGAGATGATTTGTTGTCAATTCATCATTTGCATTAACAATGAGATGGTAAAAAAATTAACTTCGTTTATTCCAGAAATAATTTTATCTTACTGTATTTAACGTAAATCTGGTGATTAAATGCCGGATCTTCTGTTAAATTAACACATGTGTGTTTTTCATCAATGTTGGATAGTTTCGTGATGGTCGAAGCTAACTTGGATATCTTCTTCTTAAAAGGAAATTGTTACAGCACACATTTTCCTAAATGTCTTCAAAAGTATGAATTTGAAATAGACTTTCTTTTTGTTTCTTTTGTAAGACCAATTTGATGAGAAAGAGAAAAATAGGTAGTTGTATTAAAAAATTAAGTTTTGACACTTTTTCCATTTACTAGTCTAATCATAATTATAGATCACGCTGTATAATGATTTGGAAAAATTAATTCTTTTCCTAATCATACTCTATACGGTCAACAGCTCTGCAAAATATCACAAACAAATAAAAATAAAATAATTCACAAACATTCGCCCATCTACCAAAAATTCTCAAAATATGCAAATATTTCAAATATAATTAGAAAGACCAACATAGATATTTTATCAAATTAATTCAAACATTTATTCTTCAAAACAATACGTATTAAACTCGTGGGAAATATCAGGACAAAATACGGAAGGCGCACATACAGCATGCAACGGCCTTGACAGCCCTCACTAGCAACGGTTGGTGCTTTGCAGAGCTGTATTACAACACCTTGATTACCTCGTGGATTTTTCTTACATATCGTGTACATTGTACTATGCAACGGAAATACACGAAGAAATCAAAGCGTTGTAATTGACCTTCCATTTACGTCACCACCACGCACACTAAAGTCTAGATAAAATAAACTTACCTCGGTGTATTATCAAATAAGTTGTATGGTATCCAATAATACACATCACTATAATGACGAAAACATATTTAAAATCGCAAATCTTCTTCAATGTTTCCAAACGGTACGTTTTCAGTAATTGATCTCGATACGATAAATACGTAAGATTTATACAAAAAGCACTTACTACACCTAAAACAGAGATTAATAAATCAGCTTTAAACAAGAACCAATATAAATTATATTTTTTTAACCCGTTTGGAGATTATTAAGGTTAATAATTTTAAAATAAATACGGTACACAGGAACCTGATAGGATAATCAAAACGATAACTTATCTTGCAAACCTTTTGGAGGTTTTGTTAATTTAACGATGTACACTGCCGTTCAGAGAAGTTCGGTCGGTTGGTAAAAAAACATGAAAAGGTTAC
>LR736861.1:5859607-5870839 GCA_902654985.2 Oryctes borbonicus | reverse complement strand
CACGTGCCATTTTGAAGTAAATTTTCTTAAAACTTTCGCGCAAAAACGACAGATGCACACCAACACGCGTTTAACAGTAAAATGAAGCAAATTTATATCTTTACGCCTGTGATAAATAAACAAGAATGATACTGCGGTATTTTTCCTAAATGTATTGTTCGTTAATATCCCCAAACGACCCGTTTCAAAAGATCGGTACTTCCGAGAAATTCTTGGAATGATAATAAAAGGGACTTTATTGTGGTCGTCGCAATATTTCTACTTTACATAATAATTTATGGCTTTAATCCCTTAGAAAAGAGTGTATGCTTAATATTTTTCTAATTTTATGTATTAATAATTGTATACAGTGTGATATAATAGATTTTTATTGTATGACCGAACTTCACTGAACGGCAGTGTACAACGCTTGTATTTCATAAGTATTTGGTATATAATACAATTCGATGCAGTTTTCGTATAAAATTTCCATTTTTACCTTTCTTCAATGGTTGGTTAAGATTATTTGGATTACAGATAACTTTGATAAGCGGATCAATACAAAAAAGGATCAATAAGATGCGATAATTTTATGCTATATACATTTTTATATGAAAACAATACGAGTGTTGCCAGATTAGTAGTGTAGCGATGCGAATATTTTAATTCGCAATAAAATAATGCGATTCTGCAATAGGTCTAAATACCTATCCCCGGTAAAATTTCCGTTGATAAAGGACTCCCAAATTCCTGCCTATTCGCGTATTTTTGAGGTATTTGGGTATAGTGTCGGATCATTCAATAAGGATTTTTCTGGGACCAGTATCGGCAATTATGCCATTAGGAGAAAATAACGCTTCATCGATACAAACAATCCTGCTAATTAAATTTACATTGTTGCATCATCAGTTCGCAATATTTATTCGTCAGTAAAAATCATCTTTGTGTATAATTCTTGAAGTAGAACAGGTTTGTAAGGGTGAAACTTGCTTTCCTTCAATGTGCCATATATTGAACCCACACCTCACATTATGATTTAACGACAATTGACGTGTAAAGCGAAGTTGATTTTCCATGACTGGCAACGACACGTTTAATTGTTTGTCCTATTTAATTGCAATCTTGCGTGATACAGATTTACGACGTGACTTCATATGACTCGACTCTCTAAAACGCCTTGAAAGATTGATTCGTAACAGATAGAGTAATTGGTTTCCTGTATATTGAAAGGAACGCATTCTCTTACGGTCACTATATCCAACCATCGTTAGAATTCTCTCAGATTCGGTTAAAATTATCATTAAAAAATTCGGTTTTGTTACTGTAGAGCAGTTTCGGAATGATTTTTTTGACACAGGAAATAAATGGCTAACTGATAAATACTTTACTCCAACTAAAAAGTTCCTTTCGTTTTTTTTTCTTTAATTTTCAAGTAAGAATTAAGAATGTTGATAAGTTATAATGAGAATAGAAATAGCTTAATAAAACAACTCAAAAGAATATAACATTCTGTTTAACAAAATGAAGTCGTACGTCGAAACTAAAACAATTTTGTTTGCCTGCATAATTATTGTTTTTCCTTCACTTTCTCGGATAATGGAAGAGTCTTCGCCTTTTCGGAGCCGTAGTTCGCTGTTTCTAATGTGCCTTGACTACGAGAGTGTCAAGTTTCATCTCGAATTATTAATCCATGCTAAAATGTTTAATTTTAAACCACCTTAACGAGGCTTTACAAATGTTAATTCGAGTGCGTTTAATTCCTTCCAATGTTATCCGTAGTGGGTACAGTTTTTGGTCGTCCCGAACGTTCATCATCAACTAAACTGGTACGATCACGTTTAAATTCGGTCGTTCAAAATGTCATTGCGACAAATGGTGGCGCGGGGTTCCCGTAAACAGCGTCCATCTCGGCTTTAATCTGCGTATTCTTCCAAATGCAAGAATTAAATGACAGCTGGATATTCGACTTTTTCATATTTATAAAAAAACACTAACATCGACACACATAAACGCCTGTTAACCAACAGCAGAGCGTCCAATACGGCTGAAGTTATATTTTTAATAAGAAGCGCCATCTTGATGTTGAGCCTTCTAACTTTTCAGACTATTTTCGTACTATAGTTGTTGTAGAAGCATTATTATTCTGTACAATTTGAACGCGCTGTATTATTATTAATAACACCCCGAAGAAAAATGCATCGCATGCCTGCAATCGCAAAATGAAATTTTAAAGCACCGATTTCGCTCCAAATCATTTGGCAACACTGGATCGCACTTCTCGTTCTTCAAGTTTATTTTACTACGCATGCGTGGATAATAATGGCGCTAATTTTAAACGTCAGCAGAATGTAATAAATCTATATAACTAGGCTTTATAATAATAGAAATCTAACAATACAACGCACAGAAATAGTATGGTCCTATTTCCAAATAAAATTATTTAATTACAACATATTGAAGTGTTAACATTACAAAACACTATATAACAAAACGATTACATTGTGTAATGTAAAATATACCTTTCGAAAATAACTTTACAAATAAATTCACTTTAGAGCGTTATTTTTACCTAATCTTATGTTTTGGAAACGTACGCAGTTGATAAAAACTCTAATTACATATAATTGAAATAATTAGAAATCACAGTAATTTCTTACCTCCCAAAAGGTCCAAGGCTGCAGGTATATAATAACACATCGCCAACTGTATCACGAATGATATACAGCACATACCATGTAACGTTATTGACAATAACAAATAGAGTATATTCATTTTTGAGCGGGTAAAGCGTACATGTAGAAGGTTCAACACTAATACATAAAAATGTTTCAAGATAATGAAAAATAAAAGGTATATCCCAGTTGTGTAATGAGTGGGAGGTAAATGTATACGTCGTGGGCGATAAGTAAGTAGAGGTAGCGTTAAGGCACTTTTTTTTAATATAACCAAATACTAGATGGCGTAAAATATATTTTCTTGAATTGTTCAAGATTTAAATTTAAAAATGTTGGCAAGAAATTTGTGGAATTTCGCCAATTTAACGGTGCCAATCTATGACCCTATAGTCGCATATTTCCGGAATAAATTTTTAGCTCGCTGCCTCTAACGGTGGGCGCTTAGATATACGAAAACTGTAGAAGAAGAAATGCACCGAAACGTGTTGAATTATATATTAAAGGACGTGTCTTTTGACGGAAATTCGAAAGTTTTCGAACTAACGAAAAACGGCGTCGGAAATGGACCCGAAATCGACATCGCTCTAGTTTTCGTCGATTTTTCCGTAGATATGCATTTCTGAATGGCGAGTTTGAAAGGCTTCCGGTAGAAAATTAACCGCCGCGATCGAGCAGAACCTTTTAGCTCGTTTGATTGCTATGGCGCTTCAAAGTTGAAAAAGAGAATTTTGATTTCTCAACTTTAAGACGCCGTAGCGTCGGAACGATTACAGCTAAAGAGTTGAACTTGTTTTTGCTTTAAAGTGCTCGTCGAGATCTTTCAGAACAGATGAGATTTTTGAAGGACATAAAAAAAAGAAAAGTACGGAATTTCGTCAATCTAACGGTGCCACTCTATGGCCCTACAGTCGCATAATTGCGGAATAAAATTTTAACATTTTTTAAGGGTATTTTCAGTAATATAGAAGTCTGTTGAGAATCCATTGTTAATCATAATTAAAAACTACATCGAATAACAAGAAACAAAATATGTGCATGTGCGCATTCTTCATTCCAGCAGAAATCTGGAACTAATAAGATCCAATCATTTGTCAAAAATTTTTTTAATCAATCGAATTTGTATCTGACTATTTTGTGCTTTCTGTTGGAACGTATTTTCTATTCTATCGTTTCTAGACATAATATAATCCATTATACAGAATGATTCAAATTAAGTGCGCACCAGTGTGTTTTTGACAATTTCAAACGGCATACTATTTGTTTTGGTTTAAAGTGAAAGAAGCGTATTATAAATTTTACAGTGTCTTTGTCATCAACTAAAATCTGTTCTAAACAATTCGTTTTAAGACAATAGTGTATTGAAACCTACTTTCTAGAATCAATAATAACAGAGGTGGCAATGGTGCGCACTTAATTTAAATCATCCTGTATATTCAGGTACCGATTCTGCAGAGCACATAAGTTTTTATTGGAGAAAAATTTATTTCAGTTACGAAATTTCAGATTACGAAATGTTTTCTGGAACCAATTAATTCAGCATTAACAGTGGAAACATCCTGTATTTTAAAAAACATATGGCAACCATCTTTTTGTTTCGGCTTTTTTCACAAACAACTTTTATTGAAGCCGATTCGTTATCAAAGACCCAACCTGCCGACTATTGCTTTGCTTCAGGATCATAACAATATACCCACATTTCATCATCTATATACGAAATGAAATGATCGATTATCGGAAGGGTACACTGGAAATCGGTATCATGCCACACAGCTTTCTTTTTGTACAAGAGTCAAATGGTGGGGAACCCAACGGGCACAAAACTTAAAAACTCGAAACTTACGGTAGCTAAAGAACGTGATTTGTCACCAAACATTCGATTGATTATCTCAAAGCATTCTTTCTGGCTCAGCTCACGCTTTAAATTGTTAAAAAATCACAACTCGATAATAATGATTTCTTGGGAAAAAGATTACTTTAAAATGCTATATTTTAAAAGCATTCAAATATATTTGATAACTAACAATGTCAAAATGTCAAGTAAAATTTTTTCAAAATACTATAGCTGCTAAATAGGCTCAGCGGAAAGAGAACAGTTTAAAATATATAATTTAAACAATAACAAAGGGGTTGTTTGAATAAGAAAAATTCATTGTGTTACGTATACAAATGTTTTTGAAGACCGCGTTAAAATAATAATTCCTTAATCCGTAAACCGAGACATCACCGAATATAAATATTGTGCGACACTGTATTTAACCATATTAAAATTACTGACTTGGTAAGTGTTAATTAGCAATTTGAACAGCTTAGATCCTGAATTGTTCACAAGTGGCCAATTAGAAGAATATTAATATTAATGAATCGATTGAATTATCAAATGTAAATATGTATAACGTACTGAACCTTAAAACCGCCTAGAAATAATAAATTACGTTTGTATAAATTTGTTTTTTTATTGTTCTTGAAATTCCCATAGGAATAAGTGTCTTTAAATCTAATTTATGATAAATATTGCTATTAAGGTCATTCTTAATTTACCTCATTTTAATTTCTAAAGACAATTAGGAAAATCACATCATATATTATTGTAATACTTGATTTCAAATTAAAATATACTTTTTCTTGCTTGTAAAGCCTTTCAAATCATATGAAATCTACAAATCAATATTTATAATCTGTGGTTTTCTATTTAAGCTCATAATTTGACTCGAGCTGCATCGATAAGATAATATTTTTCTGTGGACATACTATTTTTGTTCTACTTTTAGCAATTTATTCTTATAATTCTCCGGACCTATCGCAATTTATAACGTAGAAATTTTAGATCTGAAGGACGATATATCAAATTAAAGATTATCTTTGTTATTTTTATTTATCTCAGACAATCTCAGGTTTTTGAGGAATTTCATCTTTAGATATTTGATAATAGAGCACAGTTACTTATATAATTTAATTTTTATCAATTTGTACTGTACAGGACATTAATAGTGATGTTAGTGACACTAATTTTGGCAATTGATGATATTTGGGTTGCCTACTTTTACAAACCATTAATATTTTTGGACAAAGTTAAAGATCAAAACGAAGTATCTATTATATTAATTAATTGTAAATAATTCCGAAATTACAACTGATCTCTCTTCATTATTTTCATTTGAGATTGCGTGACACCAACGTATAACATGCAACCGTAATTCTGGTAGTATAAAGCATGGGCGTAGCCAGAGTTTGGTCAAGGAGGAGGCCAATTAGGGTTGACATTTTCAAGACTTTTGTGTGACCGGCAATAAGAAACAAAAATAAAATTATTTCACTGATTAGGAGGGACACAATGGCCCCTCCCTGTATCCCTGTGGCTACGCCTTTGGTATAAAACATCTCCCTCTTCAAAAAAATACATTTGAGAATTACTAAAACATTAATACTTTCAAAAATCATATCTAACTCGAAATATGTTGCAAATTTTGAATTTAATGGTGTCAGTGTTACCAATCTGTATTAATAATATCCCAAGATGGTTCCAAGTCATGCGCTTAGGTGGCAACTCGCAATCTCATTCGATTTTTACATCATTTCCACACATTCGATTCGTACATAACCTTACAATTTGGCATTAATTTCAACGTTAATTTACACATGAGAAAGTTTTAATCTTCTCTTAGATAATATGTTGGATTTATATACAAACGAGAATAACCCAGCGGCATTAAAAATATTAATAGCCGGAAATTTTAGTAAAACGGATATTAATGTCAAAATTGTACAAACAAATGGTAAGGTAAATTTTGTAATTTAGTAATAATGTAACAACTAATTTGATCCTAAAATAATATCGTGCATTTCTAGATAAGAAATTGGAAGAACCTAAGATTCTTCCGTACTTAGAAATTGCTGCGAATCGAACTATATTCATGGCAAACACAGCTGCTAGGTATTTGTTTCCACCGCAAAAGAATGAAAGCGAATGTGAGCATTGGATATCATGGGAATCAATAATTCTATCTCCTCTAATTGTGCAAATTGGGGGAAATACAAAGAGCGATACGCTTAAAAGTAGTTTAATTTCTTGTTTGAAATATTTGAATGAGAATATTAAAGAGAATATTTCACTAATTGATGTAAAATTAATCATATTTTTAAAGCTTTTCGATTAGATTTAATAATTTGTTTTCGTAGAGTGAGGTACAAGTATGTGATATAATAATCTGGTCAACTTTATATCCTTTATACAACGATCCCAATTTTAATAAGGAATATTTTAATGGATTCGATGAATTGATTACTTGGTTAACGTTATTGGAGAGCAGTGAAGCATTCCAGGTATTCACGTTTAATTTTTTTTTCTAATACTGTACCAATTAGCTTTATAGATTTGAGTTATGCTTTGTTACATAATTTAAATCGCCATTTTTGAATTTCTAATGAGATTTAAAACTTGCTCTGTAAGCGACCTTCATTTCACTAAAACTATTTCCTTAATTTAAGGTCGCTTGACTGCTTACTGAATATATGTATAAATGTTAGAAATCAAATATTCTAACTTTGTTAATAACTAGTTTATTGAGTGTGAAAGTAAATTTATTCTAGTGTTTCTTTGAATATAAACTGCCCGATAAGTTATGGATGAAATACAAGAAGTTGCTCGGGGCGGTTATTTTCAGTAAAAGAGTCCTGTATACAATGTCTCCATGGGTGGAGTATCTCACTCTTGCAAACATTCTTATTTTTGAAAAATCGATTTTTCCTTGATCGTACCTATGTAATTAAATTAATGAAATAGAATTTCAAGACATCGGTAGTATTCGAAACCTCGAAGATATTACAAGGATTCGTTCCTACAGAGATTCTGTGATGTAGTTGGCACCGCGCCTGTCCGGCAAGCGGGAGTCCTAATTCCTAAGTCCTTAATTCTTATTTTTGATTTTTCTTAAATCATTGTTGATCAACAGTTTTGCTTATTTTAGTCTGTTGAATACGCCCAAACTAAAACCTGGGCATTATATATATTAAAAAATGTGAAATTCTTAATTAAATTATGTTTATTGTTAATTCGTATTTGTAATGTTATTAACGAAGTTTGATCCTAATCTAATATACAGCTTAATTACTGATTTTAAAGAAAAAGTAAATCTTGTAAATATACAAGATCTACTTTTCCTTGCTTAATTGTAAAAATGGTTAAATCATTTTTCCGATTCTAAAATAAATTTTATGTTGAATCACATTTTTAAAGTGACATTTTCGATGAAAATACAACGAATAATAATTACTTTGTTCATGGTTGATTTGAAATTTTTAAATTTTCGTAACGTACTGTATTTTTTTTACAAAAAATAAAGGGATTTTTAAGAATAGGGTAGTCCATCCAGGGACACGTTATCTGATTCATTGTGGTTTTCAAGGAACAATAATATTTAGGATTTTATGATAAATCCATGGTTTGCACGGAAAAAATAAAAAGAAAAACTGAACAAACACAAATTTAAATAACTAAAGACGATATAAAAAAAAAATAAAAAATCGTAAAATATTTTCCAATTTCCTGCTTTCAGACAGCATTAAATACATTGAAAATCACTACCGGCGCTAGTGCATATTCAGCTCTTGTGAATGGTATGAGATGTGCACCAAGCATACCTCTGAATCTTTCGATCTCAGGTGTTAATAATTCACCTCAGCATGCTGTAGAAGCTGTGACAACTGAGGAGGTAAATGCTGCGAAAGAAGCATGGCTGAATAATGTGTCTCAAATTTCTGGAATTAAAGTCGAAGTTTATCCAGTGTAAGTTAACTATACATAACTATATAAACAGGGGTATTTATTGATTCACTCTCGTTCTACATCAGAATATCCAAGATAAGTAACGTTTTCGGAGGCAAATTCAAATGCCTTATTTTCCTTTTAACGTCAGCTACCAGAAAAACATGGCATATTCCAGTGTACATAAGGTGTTTACGGTCTCGTGATTTTATTATCAAGTAGTGATTAAACATCTTAAAATAAGGTCATTAACGTAAAAAAATAAACAAAAGTTGCATATTAATGCTAATTTTTTTTGTAGTTTTTTTTTTGAAGTGGTGATTAAGCATATTGAATTAAACGATTTTTTATTGTTTTTAATGGAATCCACTTTACATTAGTTGTTCAAAGTTATCGCCGTGTTGTTGAACGCAGTCTCGCTCGAAGTATCCATGAATTGGCATAATTTGCCAGGCCTTAGTCTTGCCGTCAAAAGATGATCTTCAGATTGTAAAGCCTGTACTTTTTGTACATGCAGTTTTCGCCGGACAATTCGATTTGATACATTTACTTGGCGAAATATTTTTCGAGTACTACTAAAGGATCTTCTTCGACAAGATTTAAGACTTCTTCGGTATCCAAAATTCGTCGGTGTCAGCCAGGTTCACCATTCCGACCTTGACGTGTTTGCAGTACACCAATTTCTCGTACACGGATTACTAAAGCGGTGAATTTCCGTGGAATAGGTGCTGGTCTGTTAGGAAACCGCTTAACGTAAAATCAACTTCCAGCAACAGAATTCTGGCGTACTTCCTCATAAATTAACAACATGTTAACGTATTCACTGTTGGTGCGATGAACCATTTTTTTATTTTCCTTATTAGGATTTATTCGGAAGAATTTACATCAAACCAGCAGTGCAGTGACGACTCATGAAACAGCTTGGCAGATGGGAAAAGTTACAGACATCAGTCTACTTGGTAAAAAATTCACTAATAACCTATCGTTTGAATTTATATTTACTTTGCACAAGTTGTTGATCAATCGTTTTAGTGTTAAAAACCTTTCTTTAAGGTGTTTAATCACCCACTAAAAATAATAAAATAAAAATAAATAAAAAAGCAACTCTTATTATGCAACTTTTGTTAAGATTTTTTTATCAGCCTTTGAAAATCACAAGACCGTAAACATCCTGTATATAAATCAATTTTGTAAGGAGTAAAAAGATTTTGTATTTTTATTTAAATAAAAATTGTTTTGTTCTTTGTATCATTACAAGTTGATCAATTTCAGATTACCTAAACCGGGCGAAAAGAATGTACTAATCACTTCCGCTCTACCCTATGTCAACAACGTGCCTCATCTGGGTAATATTATAGGCTGTGTGCTTTCGGCTGATGTATTTGCAAGGTATCTATCTACCTTTCAAAATCACCAAGGTTTTATTCAATTTATCTGTTCTTTGTAGATTTTCAAGGTTGTGCAATTATAATACTCTTTTCATATGCGGTACGGACGAATATGGAACAGCAACGGAGACTAAGGCCCTAGAAGAGGGTTTAACACCGCAGCAAATATGTGATAAATATTTTGAAATCCACAACTCAATATATAGATGGTTCAATATCGGTTTCGATTATTTTGGTAGGACGACAACTCCTGAACAAACAAAGTATTGATTAATTGTAAAATTTTTGACCATATAATAACAGCTAATTTCCAGGATCGTACAGGAAATGTTTTTAACATTAAACAATAATGGCTTCATGCAAATACAAGTCGTTGACCAGCTGCTATGTGAAAATTGCAATCGTTACTTGGCTGATCGGTTCGTCGAAGGTGTTTGTCCTCACCTCGGATGTAATTACGAAGATGCTAGAGGTGATCAATGCGATGGTTGCGGGAAATTGGTTAATGCCGTTGAGCTTAAGAATCCAAGGTGTAAAATTTGTTCTAAACCACCTGTAATTAGGAATTCCCAGCAATATTTCTTGGACCTTCCAAAAGTAAGCATGATCGAATATTGTCAGTGACATACTGTTATTATTTGCTATTTATACTTACTTATCCTGTCGAAAGAATGTTTAAGGGCACTCCCTAATCTACTGACCGTGAAAATTAATTAATTCATTTAAGAAAATATTGTCTTTGATATTTACAACATTATAAATGTCGGCGCCTGACGTGGGTCTAAAATCCACAGCGCTGAGATTAAGAGTCTCTCGACTCTTTAAGGTTGCCTCGAAACTTTTAAATATAATTCATTATTGCTGTTTATGTTGCTTAAATACTTACATATTTGATTTAAGTTGGAACCATTACTCCTACACTGGATCGAAAAATCCGCTCCTGGTTGGTCGCATAACGCGAATGTGATTGCGAAATCCTGGATGAAAGAAGGTTTGAAACCTCGATGCATTACAAGAGATTTGAAGTGGGGTGTACCAGTACCAATCGAATCCTTTAAAGATAAGGTGAAGTAATATAATGATTATTCCTAAAAATCTAACAAAACACTAAAGTCTCGATACACTCTTTACCATAGCATTATTTGACTAATTCGGGACAATTGTCTCGGGAATTCGTGGATTCCCATTGTTAACCATGCAACCGAATGGTGAGAGAAAAAGATTTTAAATTCTACCATGCCTTGTTCTATTTAAAATATCTAAAAAACATTTACAAGTACATGTCGATCACATCCTTTAGAAAGTCCAATATAGCCGTTATGTAAGAAATTCCGACAGAAACCCGCGATTTGTCCCTTTAACAATATCCAAAGGTATTAGTAACATTTTTGGGGAAAAAGATGTGAACCCGGACTTCAGTTCGCAAAAT
>LR736861.1:5668048-5851611 GCA_902654985.2 Oryctes borbonicus | reverse complement strand
ACTGCATTGTGCCAACAGTGAAGCAAGGGCGTAGTTCTGTGTTAGTGTGGGGATGTTTCTCCTTTGCTGGGACGGGAGATTTATGCAGAGTGCCGGGTGCAATGAGGAAGGAAAATTATTTTGCAATACTCCAGAATCATGCAGTGCCATCAGGATTGCGTATAATAGGCCGTAATTTTACATTCATGCATGACAACGACCCAAAACACACTGCGTTAGTGTATAAGAACTATCTAAAGGAGGAAGAAGAACAGCACACCCTGAAAGTAATGACATGGCCCCCACAAAGCCCACATTTGAACCCTATAGAGTTGTTATGGGATAAACTGGACAGGAGGATCCGAAAAATATGCCCAACTTCACAAGAACATTTACGGAAGATTCTGCAACATGAATGGATTAATATTCCACAATTCATTTTAACAAAACTTATCGAAAGAATGCCTAGAATAGTTCGAGCGGTGATTAACAGCAAAGGAGGTTTTTTCGATGAAAAAAAAAATAATATTCAGTATGTTATATTAGGCTAGAATAACGTTTTATTTATTTATTTTTGTCTTTTTTACCTGTACATACAATAAAATTGCATTTTGTTTTTAGTTTCGTTTGGTTCTGTAACCTTTTCATGTTTTTTACCAACCGGCCGAACTTCTCTGAACGGCAGTGTATGTAATTAGAACGATAAAGAAAAGCATCGTTAAGCTCAAATAGAAGATCTGTATAATCTAGTTGGAGAGTCCTAAACAAATGCAAACAACACAGTTATCCTTGCCTTATTTTAATTTAAAGCTATTCCGTTGAGGTTCTAGTATTTATAATTGAGAAATGTATACTATACTTCACGTAGAAAGCAACCCCGGTACCACGTGTGCCTCTATCCTTTCTAACAAAATTATATCCGTCAACACAAGTCAATCTACTGTCAGCATTCCCAATAAGAAGTTTCCATGATACCAAAAATATCCAATTTAGACGATAGCAAAAGCTTACTCCGCAGTTAGAAGTGAATGATTGAATATTTAAAGAAGCTAATTTTAATATCCTTGTACAGTAAGCGATATCAGTCACCTAAAATGTGGGCCTCTCTAATAATCAGCAAGGCAAAGCATCCCGCTGTCCACTGCTTTTTTAATCTAACTAATTCTGTCATTCGCCCGATATGCTGGCAGATCACCTTATATGGAATGGAAATAGTAGGATCTTAAGTTTCTTTCAACCTTATGTCAACAAGTTTTTGGAAAAATTATTCGTTATTGCTGATATAAAACATGACGTTTGTTACACTCCGTATGTAATTGTTTCATATCATTATTTATAATGTGACTGAACTTGAAACAGACACAAGTGAAAGCATTACTCACATAGATGTACTATTTTTTAGTGTCATCTTGATATGTGGTGAAAGCATTACATAGTTGATATACAAGTATGCAAAAAATATTCTAGACTAAATTCCTCTTGTTTTTTGTAAAAAGAAAATAATTTCTAACAAGAGAAATGTTGATATATTTGCATGTTATCCGTTTTCTTTTTATCGCGTTTCGTATACGAGTTGTTATCTGTACAAATTTTTTACTTGTACGGGAGCAATTTCTTCAAGTTACATATCATGAAAGATCCTGTAATGCAGCGAATAAAAATTACATTAAAATATATTATGTATGAGTCTATATTAAAGTTGGTACCTACATTACATATATAACGTATTTTTACTCAAATAAATATATTTGTACGTAAATAATACATCGCATTTTATTTAATATGTAACTCGAAATCTTGATAATTCGAACCTTTTTTCTGGCAAGCCATGGATCGAGTTATCGAAGTTCGACTAAGGAACACTCTGAGACGTAATATATAATATAAATAATTATTTTAAGAATACACAGAAACAAATACATTTTTTTGGGAAATTCGGGGTCATTTCTCAACATAATCTCCTTGTAAATCTATACATCTATCTAAGTGATGCCCCCGTCTCTTTAATCCGTCTAGTATTTTTAATCGCTAAACCAACTAGTGTACTGCTATCATTTCCTGTTGATTACGATGATTTAATAAAAATACAATAGAAAAATGCGAAAGATAAGGCGGATTTTGAGCACATAAAATAAATAATAATATTTAAGTAAATAAGTATTAAAACAATCATATCATGAAACTATTTACGGCCATGAGTAATTGGGCGTAAATCTATTAGATAATAATATGTCTTCTGTCTGGTCTAATTTTGAGATAACTGTTTAGCTTTAGGCAGCTATATGTAAGCTGGCGGCCATATAAATAGCACAGGTAAACTGATATGGATGAATTGATAAATTTGTAAATGTTAACAAGTGATTTATTTAACTTAGCTTAACAAAAATGTAGCAGATGGCATGCAGTTTATAATAAACACACAATAGCTTATAAACTTCAAGATAAACAAATCAAAAAAATAAATATATTATTTTTTAAGTGGGCATAGAAATAGCACACTTAATAACAATAACGAAACACTGTTTTATTTCTCTTTTTTAATTCTTTTTTGCTTTTACATTTAATATTTTGTTGGAAACCCTTTACAAGCCAATATTGCTGCACATCTTCTCGGCACACTTTCAACTAATTTTTGACATCTCTCTACAGGAATGTTATGCCAGGCTTCTTCAATAGTATTCCATAATTCATCTTATGTCGCTGGAGATTTTGACTTTATAACAACCTCAACATCCCCCATGGATTTTCTATGGGATTTAAATAAGTGCTTTGCGCAGGCCATTCTAACACTCGAATCTGTTTCTCCTTTAGCCACTGTTTTACGGTCCTCGCCGTATGTTTGGGATCATTGTCGTGCATTAAACCCCAGGTGGAAAGAAATTCATCAGCATATGGTTCCATCACATTTTCTAAAATGTTGCGATAAACATCCAACATGATCCATTTTTCCTGCAATTCTGAATATAGGCCCTACACCAGGCCATGACATGGAAGCCCATACCATTACGCTTCCTCCACCGTGTTTCAATGTTTTTATAGTGTACCTAGGGTTGAATCTCTGATTGATGGGTCGTCGCACATATATTTTTCCGTCAGACCCAAGTCGGTTGTATTTGCTCTCATCTGTCCAAAGTGCAGATTTCCAGAAAGAAAGCGGCTTTTCTTTGTGCATTTTCGCAAACAGGTAATCTTCTTTGACGGTTTTTATTTGACACGAGTGGCTTTCGTACTGCAATACACCCATGTAAGTTAAATTCCTTCAGCCGACGTCGTATTGATCTTCTCGATATATCAATATCGAATTGTTTATTAAATTCGGTTTTTATTTGTGTAGCTGTGCGAAAAGGATCTTCTTGACTTAATCGACGAATAAGGTTGTCTTCTCGTAAGGTTGTTTTACGAGGCCTAATCTTCCGTATCTTGTTTTCTAAAGTTTTCTCTGTCTGAATATGCTTTATCGCATATTGTATTAATTTACGTGAACAATTTAATGTTCGTGATATTTCTGAAATTGATATGTCCTTCTCTTTCATGGTGCAAATTAACTCTATTTTCTCTGGTGAGCAATGTTTTCCTCGTCCCATTATACTAACACCTAAATTTTTGTTATTAATAAAACGTAAATTTTAAAAGTGGTAAGTACACCACTTTTTTGGTACAAAATAACTCGAACCGTAACGGTATAATAAGATTCCGCTACAGAACCGATAACTGTGCTATTTATGTGCCTGCTAGAAAAGTGAAACTAATTTTTTTTTTTTTTTCATTGAATGCTGAATTATTGTTCTGGAATACGTAGCTAGCGGAAGTACACGTAATCTTCTCGGGGACTCTCGCGCTAGTTTAATAAAAATTTAAACGGGAACAGCTTGAGTGGTTAATTCAAATGAAATTTGATGCTTGTGCTATTTATGTGGTCGCTACTGTATATCTCGGAAACATTTGAAGAAAAAAAAATACGACGTCAATCGCAATGTCCATAGATTTGTTCTAAATTGTTATTATGCGAGGTATTCAAATTTTGATGATACCATCTAGACAATCAAATGATCTTTTAAAATAAAAAAAAATTGTCGATGGTGTCATTACTTCAAAACTAAAAGTGGGGCAAAATTAAAATTCTTAATGTTATATTTTTTATCAGCTTAATCGATTATACATATCGCATGCAAACCAAAACGCATGAAGCACTTTACCCCTAAAGCCAACTGTTTTCGAGATATTTGAAATTTTTGTATTGGCACTCCTCTGGTTGAAATTAAATATTTGAGAATGCAATGAAGATTGAAGTATTTACTTTTGCGGAACAAAATGGAAGGTTATGCCTACCACACCTCATCGTTATCGTTACTAAATTTTATACAGGCTGATCATAAACTGCTTTGAAATACAGATTTCTTCAAACTAAAAAAAAACTTGCCAATCCAATAGTACAATTAAAAATACCACGATTCATTTGAAAAAGAAAGAAGTTTTTTCAGTTCGAAAATATCTACAGTCTGTCCCTGGATTGAGTTCACAATAGGTATGATGGATGGTGGAATGGAAACAGGGTGAAATCCCAAAATATGAAATTCTAATTAGAAAATTGTTGGTCCATCATACCTATTGTGAACTCAATCCGGGGACACACTGTATATTTGGAAACAACTTATGAACATCCTGTGTAAAATTTAGTAACGATTGCGATAAATGCCTTAATCTTCATTACATTCTCAAATATTTCAGCGGTGCAAATGCTAAAATTTCAAGATGATTGTAAAATATCTGAAAACAATTGATCTTTGAACTACTCCAATACATCCGATGTGTACAATCGATTACGTTGATAAAAGCATATCATTGAATCTAAAATAAGAAAATTTGTAACAATTTCCGGTTCAACCGTGTGTGAGTAGGATAATCTCAATTCAATATCATTAGGAGACGATAGTGATCATCTCGCTCCCAATTTTAGGCAAGAATAAACGGGAACCTTTTTAGCATACAGTTCAGATAAGGTCTTGCGTACGTTCTAGCACAACCAACATTAACAGTTTTCTGCCTTGAATCTTGAATACATTAACGGATATGCGTTGAATATTAATTGGTAACATGAACGTCACATCTAGTTTGTTGTATGGGAATTAATTACACTAGCCAACACTATTTATAACTGACTTAACAATCTACAATTGTAGTATTTTGCATTGTTTTAAACATAAAAATTGTATTATAACATCGGGTATCGCGTCACATTTTCAAAATAATATTTTTATCTGTTTTCACTAAGATTAACGTAAAATTTAAAATTAAAAAAATATTGTAACAAGCTCGAGCATGTTCGCGGCAAATAAAAAAATGGCAGCCACGGACCAACATTGTTCCTGGAAAATTTAATATAAAATTTGAGCCGTTAGTGGATTCTAATTTGGTGAGTCTACCCCCTCTACACGTTAAATTAGGATTGATTAAACAGTTTGTAAAAGCACTGGAAAAAGAAGGCAACTGTTTTAAATACTTAAGGGATAAGTTTCCAAAGCTGTCCGATGGGAAAATTCGCGAAGGAATATGTGTTGGTCCACGAAATTAGGAAGCTGTTCAAAGATGAAAATTTTGAACGTACCGTTTTGAGCTGACAGCATGGACTTCTTATAAAATTGTTTGCAAACATTTTCTGGGAGATCAAAAGAGTGAAAACTACCAAGATATTCTGGCTAATTTGATAAAAAACTATAAAAATTTAGGGTGTCGAATGTTACTCAAAGTTCATTTTTTCCATTCACATTTGGATTTCTTTCCTGCTAATTTAGGAAAGATGATGAACAGGGGGAAAGATTCCATGAAGACATTGCAGAAATGGAAAAACGATATCAGGGTAGGTGGGATCTTGTCATGATGGGAGAATTTTGCTGGTTACTCATTAGAGAAGGTAACAGTCAACATAAAAGGAAGAAATAATTCTATTTATGCAAAACATTGATATGTCAGTAATTTTCCTTTGTGTACAGATAAGTGTTTTTGTATTTTTGATACTAATTAAACAATCTAATATTTATTATCTCAAGATTTTTGTACTTATCTATTTTGTTAATAAGTTCTGTTTAACAACATTTATAAATACAGAGTCCGGCAATGAAACGGGGTGATTTGAAGAAACTTTAGAGCTCGTAAGTTGGTAGTGGGTACGAATGTCGTTAGCCTCCCACCATCAGCACAGTCTACCGCTTAGTTAACAATAAACCGTTGGACGGGTGAACAATGCGGCTTCGCAGTTAAAGCCTGTTATCAGAATAGGGAGAGTTGTGAAGATATGCTCAAATGATTCGACGAAAATGACGACCAAGTGAATAACTTGTGGATAAGTGATGAGGCGGATTTCCACCTATCAGGGTTTGTGAATAAACAACATCGTTTACTTCATTAAACGCCTCTTGGTGCACGATTCCGGCAAATGGAATGTTATCGGCCCGTTTTTTTTTCGAGAATAAGTTTCAAAATGCGGTAACCATTAATTCTCAGCGATACGTTGAAATGATGACACACTTTTTCATTAAGATGGGGCAACAAGCCACACTGCAAGAATTTCAATGGATGCTGTGAATGCTTTGTTCCCAGGTTGCGTCATTTCTCGCAACGGGGATATCGTTTGGCCTTCTCGTTCTTCCGAATACTTTTTATGGAGGTACCTAAAAGTAAAAGTGTTCGAGGCCTATCCAACCAGAACAATCCAAGTTCTCAAGCAAGGCATTCCAGAGGAAATTGAATGCCTGTCAATGTGCTGCGTATGGTCATGTAGGTCCGACTACACGAATGCATAAATTTCTATGGAGGACATTCGGCAAACGTACTGTTTAAAAAATAATTTTTTGTTTATTGTACGCCAAATGGCTGTTGTTGTACTTTATATTATACATGGTCAATTAATAGAAAAAATCGTTTAAGAAATAATTAACATTTTAAATCGTCCCGTTTCATTGCCGGACCCTACTAGCGTAGTATGATAATAACTCTAAAACTAGACGTGGTGGCAAAATTATTATTTATTATTATTACTATTAAAAAAAAAATAAATTGTCGACTAGTGCTATTACTCTTTCATTTAATTACTACTAATAGTAGTAATAGTGATTACTACTATTTTTAAATCGTCATTAAAGAAAATGTACCATTTAAAGCAAACAAGTACTTATTACGTGTACATGGTGGAATGTGCATTTGCATTTCTGAATGACTAACTTTAAATACCGATCAGCCTAATATGTTCTTCAGCAACCTAAATTTATTGCCATTTAAAAAAGTTCCATAGCATACCTTGTTATCTCCAGGAATTGCTGTAAACTTAGCAAGTGCACATACATAAGGTATTATACAATGAATTGCGAAAGGTATCAATTTTATAGTAAAATCATTTTTATAAATGACTAATTGTAAGTCAAATGTTACTGAAGGTTACGAAATCGATAAATTCTTAATGAAATTCGTTCGAGTACTTATGTGATAGGTTATTAAATTTATATGTTGTCATTGTTATGTAACTGTTCATTTAAATGCAAATAAAAGTTTTTGCTAATTATGTTAATTATAATTATTTTTAAGTCTGAAACAGAATAAAAATTCAGCCGAAGTAATGGAGTAAATGAGGAAGTGTAAAAACTTGGAAAAACCTACTTTATGGAACTTTCCTTATCGCCAAATTTTTTCGAGTCTAATTGCAAAATTCTACAAAATTTTCATCGTATTAGAAATTAAACTAAATAGACGAAGGATGTCAAAATTCGAGATGAAATGCACTACATGTGCATCTCATCTCACAGAAAGATTATTCTAGATCTTAGAACATTTCTTACTTATCCTTTCTAATGTTGGTCCTTCTACGTGAGTAGTTTGAAAAGTATCGAATTTCATCATAGAAACATTTTTTTTTGTCAAATTCAACTTTCCTCCATTGTCTTTATACATTTTTCGCAACCATACTTTTATCTCTTTAATCCTTCCAAAGAGATATCTTGTTTTGCGAAATAGGCGTTTGCGAATGTGATGACCTCGTCATTTGATGAGAATCTCTGTCCTCTCAGCGAAATTTCCAACCTAGGAAACAAGTCACTGGGGACCAGATCTGGTGAATATGATGGGTAGTCTATCAATTTGAATCCTGATTCGTGAATTTTTTTTATGGCGACTAGTGAGTTTTGGTGGAAAAAAATCTTTTCTTCAAATACTGGCATTTTTCCGCAATAATGCGTAGTTTGTCTCCGTTGTTTTTCTTCCTTTTTCAAGATAGTCGATTAACACAACTCAGTGACTATTCTAAAAAACAGTTGTCATCACATTGTAAATCTCCTGTTTCGACTCTATCTTGGCATTATCAGTGTGCTGATGTTTCCAAGTTTAATCTATAGTTATTAATCGACGCCAAAATGACTTATTTCGCTTAAACTATTTCAACAGGGTTTTTATTCGAATGTGTTCTTGGTCCTGAGTAAACAGGAGCAGCACTCAACGAGTGGTTGCATGCCTAAATCTTCAACTGGTATATGACAAACACGTTTTTTCGTTGGAGATGTTATCGGTAGTAATTGCAGTTTTTGGCCGTCACGTTTAAATTCAACTGCCTAAAATTTCACTGTGATAAATCACAGTTTTAATTTGCTCGGGCCTTCTAAACGCATGAATTTAATGACGGATAATAATTTTTTTCAATTTTTATTTCTATAATTGTTTGTGTTAGTCGATGTTAGTGTTTCTACACTAACATCGACTAACACAAACAACTGTTAAACGACAGCTGAACATCCAATATCGCTAATATTTTCAAAAGTATGTTTAAACATGGAATATTTCTTACAAGGAATGTCGACGGGCTTCATATTGAGGCTGGAAACTTGATGTTGTTGCTAAGCACCTAAAAATTTACACTGGGGCAACACCTCCTGAAAATTCATAAAACTAATTATTCTCTTAGATTGATTGCCTTTTATGTTAATTCACCAACTGGACCTTTATCAACATTTGTTCACAGAAATATTGACTTTCGCTTTAACGGATTCAATATTTTGAGTCAGATATAGCTTTAAACTTTTTAACATACAAGAAGCACGTCGCTTGAACATAGCTCTACGTTTAGCATTAAAACATATTGTTAGAATCTAAGGTGAGGTATTTGGCGTTCATTGAGTTGATCCATTGATATCATTGACTGAACTTTTCACCCGTAGTTTGAAGAGAACTCAGTAACTTGCGGGGTTATCAAATCTCACACAACTTTATTACGTCACTTAAATCCATACAAAATCCTCAAGAACATATTGCAACAAAAAAAACCATTAACACCGTTTTATTTCAGATACATTCCTACTCGACTATGGGGTTTCAGCGGGCACGTGCAGACGATCTTACATAGTATTATAGGGCGTGTTAAATGCCCTTGGCCAATCGGTGAAAGAGTTTACTTGGTACTACAAGATTCTACGACGCTTACGTACGACGTTTACCAACCGCTTGGTACCATTTACGAAGGTAAAGTCCCTATCCAAAGTCTACGATTGGTTATAACCGAATTTTTTCTTCTATTGCCCCACAGACGAAATTACAGTAGCGATATGTCCTGGGATAGGAAATACTTCCGAGAGCGTCTACGTCAGGACGTTTGTTCATTGGGCGCAATGTCACGGCTACAGATGTGCAGTTTTGAATCATGTTGGCGCCCTTCGCAGTGTCCCGGTTACCGGACCTCGAATATTTAGCTATGGTACGTTTAATCATTGAAATTTTTTTTTTTTACGATATCTGATAAAAGTTCTCAGACAAAATATCCTAAAAATAATCCCACTTACCGAAGATTCCGCCTAACTTTGGTATCAGAGGTTAAAACAAATCGTGAAATGTAATTTTCAATATGTCCGTTATGCCTGTTGTGGGTTCTAAATTACTTTATTGTTTACGTTAGATATTATTTTTTTATGTAAGCAGATTTAAAAATATTTTACTGAAGAGATACGAAGTATATTTTTAAGTTAATCTTTTTTTCTTATTATTTATTCATTGTTTAAAGACGTTACCCTTCTGATGTACCAGTATTTTTTTGTCAAATTCAATTGTATTTCTTGACATAGTTTTGCCGCAATGCTCCTTTTTTTTTAATTTGCCAAAATAGCCAAAAAAACACCTTATCCTCCAAAATAAGTGTTTACGAACGTGACGGCCTATTCGTTTGATGAAAATCTCTGTCTTCCAAGTGAAAGTCTAGGAAACAGAAAAAAGTCTCGGGTAGCTAGATCTGGTAAATATGATGGGTGATCTATCAATTCGAACCTCAATTCGTGCAAATTTTTTCCATGGCGACAATTGAAATGTCAAAACGTGCCTTGTCTTTGTGAAGTAAAATTTCTTTTTCATCAACTGCGGCCGTTTTACATAATTTCTGCCTTCAGCTTGTCGATTGATCATGCGCAGTATAGTTTTTCCTTTTTCAAGATAGTCTACCAACAAAACTCTATGACTATCAAAAAAAAAAAACAGTCGCTATCACTTTCCCGGCCGATGGAATAGCCTTCGCAATTTTCAGAACCGAGTCATTATTCGCAATCCACCGTTTCGTCTGTGCGTTGCTAAAACTCCGACTTATTTCTCTTAAGCTGGTTCAACACAGCTTTGGCAATGCAGTTAGCTTCTTCATGCCAAATCTTCAGTCTATATATGATAAACACGTTCTTCCTAGATACCTACAGCTTCTTGCGGTGACGATTGCAGCTTTTGCCCTAAATTTCACAGTGGCAAATGATGGTGCAGAATCCCCACAAACAGCGTCCAACATATTTTTACAGAAACACTAACATTGATTAATGCAAACAACTATTAAACAACATAGTTAAAATTTTCAAAAGTATATTTCAACGCATGCGCAGTACCATGATATTTTTGACGAGTAACGCCATCTTCATGTTTTAGCTTCAAATTTGTCAGATTACCACCGTATTTTTTCCTGTTAAACAAATAACCGGTCAATATTTTACAGTTAAAATCCAATATTACCGAAAATAACTATTATTAACTTCAAACTAAATTATTTTTCAGGTCTTTTTTTATTATCATTTGCACGTAAATTTTGTAATATTCTAGGTTGATAAATATTTAAAGAAATCCATTGATAGGAGCGGTACCATATCAGCAGTGCAGTATTTACACATCAAACATCTGCTACGTTTCTATGAATCAGTTGCTATCTTTATCTGTATTACAAAATTTGAACTTGTGATAATATGAAATCTGTAAAAATGCTAAGCTGTATTCGTTTGAAATTACGTAACTAACTTAATGAAGTTTTTCCCACATACTAACAAAATGCCTTTTCAAATTTGACTTACGTACTTTTTATGTATATTTTTAATAAACGGATGACTTGAATTGATAACATTCTTTCCTGTTGAAAACTTTAGCAATCATTAATTTTTGATTAATTTATACCTTCTCTCTTGCATCGTAGACGGCTAGAGCTGTCCTAAACAGGCTTTTCTGATGGCTTAAGCTGTCCTAAACAAGCTTTCCTGACGGCCTGGGCTGTCCTAAGCAGGCTTTCCTGACGGCCTGGGCTGTTCTAAACAGGTTTTTCTGACGGCTTATGCTGTCCTAAACAGGTTTTACCTAACGGCTTGGGCTGTCCTAGGTAGACTTTGCTAACAGCTTAAACTGTCCTTGGTGAGTTTCTTCCCGCATCGTAGATGGCTAACCAACACTATGTGATTTTTCTTCTAAATTTTATATTACCTCATTCTCTTCAGTACTTTCAATTTAGGCTCCAAATTAATTTCACCCTTTTTCTTTTATTATATTCCTTATTTACAACTCGTTTAGCAATTTTTTGCTTCCTGTGCAATAGCTTCAGGAATGTCTGAAACACTATAGGAAATTATTTTTTTTGTTATACAGGTAATACTAACGATTTCCATGAAATGTTACTTAATGTATTGGTCAAACATCCTTTGACGAAGATCGTTTGCGTAGGATTCAGCCTTGGTGGCAATTTAGTAACAAAATACGTGGGTGAAATGGATAGAGATAGGCCTAATAATATTATCGGCGGGATATCGGTTTGTCAGGGCTACAACGCCATAGAGTAAGTAAATATAATAATCGAAGCATATTTTTTTATGTTTATTTTCCCAAAAAAGGGGGACCAAATTACTACTGAATTGGCAAAATTTTCGTCGCTTCTACCTGTACGTGATGACTGAAAACATGAAGAACATCATCCTTAGACACCGAACAGTATTATTGTCCGACGAGAACAAGAGCAGGCACCAGCTGAACGAGCACGAGATAATATCGGCTGCGACATTGCCGGAGCTTGACGACGCCTATACTAAAAAAGTCCATAATTTCAACACGATTTCCGAACTGTACTCGTGGAGTTCGAGTATAAACTACTTGAACAACATCAATCTGCCGATGGTTTTCATTAATTCGCTTGACGATCCCATTATTCCGGAAAACTTGCTGGATCCTATACGAAAGTTTGCCGGTAAGTTGATGGATCGATGAGAAATCGGGTAAATTTAAATCCGAATCGATTTTGTAAATTACTCGAATTTTCGAGTTGATACTCAACACTTGCATTACTTATTTCTGCATCTTAAGTAGTAACGATATGTTTTCAACTTACAGACACCCATAACAGTACTTTATATCTAGAGCTAGCACACGGAGGACACTTAGGCTTCTACGAAGGAGGACTGCTGTATCCTAATCCGGTGACCTGGTTAGACCGAGCTCTCGTGTCGCTGATTGGCAGCCTCGCTCTCAACCATAATGATTCCATTATGAAGTCGGGTGCTCAAATGACAAATTTTTTGTGATATGTAAAAAGAATTATTTTTTATATAACGTCTATAAGTAGTAAGTGAATTTATTAATGATTACGTTTAATGAAATATTTAATTTAACAAAATACTGCGTTAAATTACTGGTATAACTTATTGATGTTGCTGCTGATTACGTCTGCAATTTCGGTCCACTTCTATCCTTAAGCGCTTGCGCGAGTGGTCCAAAATTGCACTTTTGCTAATGTACCATGTTCATTGTGATACTTTTGCACCAAAACTACGAGCGTATAACTAAATATTGATATGTATGTATAATAGTTGTTTCACATGACGTATTGATTTGAATACGTGAAGATAGTTTAATAAATGTTGATATATTTTTTATTCTCGCTGTTTTATTTGATTAATTTCTTTAAATTATTATTATATGTGTGTTCGAACTTCATCTCGGTTAGTTTTGGTATTTTGAATTTTTATATTTAAAGTCTGTAATTGTATATTTCAGCTGAAAAAAATGGCAAAGATTAAAAAAAAAATAATTCAAATTTTGCTGAAATTAAGGGAAAAAAAATTTTTGCCTTCAGAAGTTGTGACGTACTATTTTAAATATTACAAAGAAAACTGCTTTGATCGTTTTCCGAATTTATTTGCGATACTTTTAAAATGTATTTTTTTCCTTATTACTTGACAATGCTGGTTTTTTCTGCACTCGTGAAGTAAACTTGCTTTTTTTAAGGTTTTGATAAAAGAAATGCTTTTACGTTTATTTTTTAATGTATTCGCACTATTTATATTTTCTGTTGTTTCGTTTATATTTATATAAATAATAAATTAGTTTGTTTAATGAAGTTTTGAAAATTATTTCTACCCATTGAGATTTATCAAAAACATCAGAATGTCTCCAAGAGGAGTGCTTGTTGCGGATATTACACGTTTATTGAAGCCTATGTGTGATAACATGTTATGTGTCTGAGAGAACAGGCAGATATCAGTTGATACGTTCTAGATATGAAAATGCGTTTGCTGAGTACTTATAAATATCTTTCAGAGAAGGGATAGAATAAAGCCTGATTTATAGATTTCCATCCGCCCACCCAACCGTAATTTCAGCATATGAGCGAAAGTACATGAAGATTTGGATTTGATAGTTTACTTGCGTAATAGCGCAAATGTTATCTTGTCTGTTGTCTTATTATTGATAATTGGTGTTATGTAGTACATATATTGAAAATGTAGACATGTAATAAATAATACATGGCCAGGCTAAATATAATTAAGAAGCCGAAAATTTAAATCAGCCGTTGGAAGATCCGTCCAATTAATAGGGATCGATAGTAAAAGAGATTTAGTACTGCAACGTTTTCAAAAATGAAAGGCCCAAACCAATTTTTTAAATATACAAGGATGATTCCTGCCATATTTTTTAAATTTTTATCTGGCTTAAAAAACACACTAAAAGCGCAAAATTATTTCTGATCAAGCATGCCCAGAGGAAAAATTAATTATAACATTGCAGTACATTCCTCTTTAGTGTATAAAGGAATCTATATTTAAATAATTCGTGATAGCTACAGAATTATTTTCTATAAATTACTGTTAATTCTTCCATATATTTAAATTCCTAAATTTTCCCATTTCCTAATTACAAATATAGTTCGTAAACCTAAGCTTTTCTATACGGATACAGAACATTAATAAAATCATTTATAAATGAAGAATTTGGCTCTAATATTTTAAATACTCTCAAAACAGTTAAAAAAATTCTTTCCGTTTCCATTTTTACCTAATTATAAAATTAATAAATTTTAGGCCCATTTTATTTTGCTTTTCTTTCCTTAATATTAACGTATTTTATTTACAAATGGCGATTTTATATTCTTTCTCTATCCCTATAATGTGTTGAAAATTAATTAATTGATCAATTAAATAGATGGTTATTAATCTCTTATTTTCGCTATGGATTTTAGAGGGCGCTATACTTTTTTTACTATTTATTTCAATAATCCATGCATCGTCTTACTGTACCTTTTGTCATCCACCAATACTATTCTTGTATTAAATTCTAACTTGTTCATAAGAAAATTGATAAATGATTGCAAACATATCTCCTTCAAGTTTCATAAGAAATGCGACATTATTAACATTATTTCTGTTTTCATATACACTACAACTATTGTATTTATTACAGGATCTTCTGCGCCATCTGTGAATTAAGACGACAATCGAATAGGTAAGTCGAGTTATGTATATCTTGTTGTGACGCCGTAGATGTCGCTGTATTTCCTACCAAACAAAATTTTGGTACAATTGGTGATAAGTACTTGGACATTTCGGCGTAATAGTTACTCTGGTCTCTCTTCAATGCGAATAAATCTTTCGCCTTTTACTAAAGATTTCCGTGGAGAGGGACAACTCAAATGAGTCTTTACTAATTTTTTGCGTACCCAATCGCTTACGCTTATGCTTATGCGATTGGGTCATATTCACAATTAAAACATAAGTTATTTCTCTTATAGTGTCATTTATAAGCAGCAATGGGATTTGGGAATAGCAGCAAATAAAATATTGAATAAAGCGGAGAAAAGTAAAAAAATACCCGATTTCTCCCTGAAATCCATTCTTCTTGGTTGCTAAGATAGGACGGCGCTATTCTTTCAAGTTTTTCAAGACATTCGGGCGTATTTTCTTAAAGGGGGGGGGGGTCATTGCTGCACTCTTTATGGCTTATCTTTCAACAAACTTTTGTTAAGCTACAATATTGGGTATCGAAGTGAAATTTCCAAGCTGCCACTTATTACACACACATCTTACGGTGTTAATTTACGTCGATTAAATTTTAATCTGAGATGAATAGGTCTGGAATGGAGGGCTCTGGGCACCACCTGTTCACTGTTACATCTTCTGCTGGGGGGTTGGTGTATTCTAAAGAAGTCGAAAACCTGATTCAAAATGCTAAATTAAACAAAGTGATGCAACTTAGTCATTATTTTTTTCTTACCGTTTAACGTATCTGGGCTTGAAATTGTGTATGGCTTATTTTTTTTTAACGGATCTATCAACCTCTAAAGGTAGATTGAAAAAGGTATCGGTTTCTAACAAAACGCAGTAGAAAATTCTAATTCTAGACAGGATTTTCCTTACTAGCCGTTATCTTGATGTGCCGGTAAGTGTGAAAACACTATGGTCGCCATCTTAAAAGGTCGGTAAAGTCGATTCCATTACAGCGACACCTTTTGGGCGAAACGATAAATTTAAGAATGTTTTTTGTTGTACTGCCAGAAATTAACCAGCAATTTCAAAATCGCTCGAATAAAGAACAGGTTTATATTGTCAAATTTCAGCAGCTTTTAAAAGAAGTTAATTTAATGATGATGGCAGATTAAAACGTATTTTTCTATTGAGTTTACACATGATAATGCAGAAATCTAGAAGCTCAACGCTAGCGCCCCTCTTATCAGTCCTTAAACTAGAGCATTTTCGTTTTCAAAAATTTATGTCCAACACCAAAATAACAACAAGCGGAAAGATATTTTAATAACTTAGTTTGTGTTTGAAACAAAGCGCAAAATAGTGTTTAATTGGTCTATTTTTGTCGTAGTAATTCCTATTTCACCTGTATAAGGGGCGTCTTCGTCACTGGCGCTGTAGTCTGCACTCTCAGATTTTCAAAATATTACCACCCGTCCACATTACCCACTTGTCCCTTGCTTGTCCACACTGGTTTCCCGATATTATTTGTTGAATGTGCCGGATCGTAGTAACAAAGATGAGTGAAGAAATAATTCGTCAAAATTATTGCTCCGTGACTAATGTTCAAAAGTTTATTTCAAAATATCCAGACTTCGAATATAACGGATCTCGTGTGAGGTGTTTAGTGTGCAACAAGGATTTATTGCTTTGGAAAAGATCGCATTGCGAAAAACATGTCAAGAGTGCAAATCATATGTGGAAAAAACGGGGCCTAAAACCTTACGCCGAATTTATAATGGATTTAATATTTATGATGAGCGTCTGTAACATTCCGTTTCACAACATCCAAAAAGAACAGTTCCGTAAGTTTTGCGATAAATATAACCCCGACTGGAAATTGCCAAGTGAATCGACATTGCGAAATTATCTACCGCGTGTACGCGAAAGAATAGAGACTGTAATTCGTCGTGAATTCCGCGGTGAAAAATTGTGGCTGACCGTAGACGAATCAATGGATTCAAAGAAGAACTTAGTAGTGGTACATATTATAGTTCAAATATTAAAACCGAGTGGTTCGTCACTTCCATATTTAATAGCCACAACAAGACTTCCCTCACGTACAGGTGAAACCATTAAAAATGTGATTGTAGACACATTACAAAAATTTGAAATATCAGCAACCCAAGTGCTAATGTTTGTGACTGATAACAGATTAGCCATGCTTCATGCTGGCCGTTTGCTTAAACCCGTTTTCCCTAACTTGTTACATGTAATGTGTATATTGCATATGTTAAATCTTGTAGCCGAAACTATTTGCGACTACTATCCAGATGTAAAGGAACTAATAGCACAGACCAGAGCTGTGTTTGTCAATGCTCCCAAGCGAATTCGGCAATTTCATGAACAGTGTCCTAATATACCGGAACCCCCAGGGCCAGATTTGACCCAATGGGGAACATGGTTGGAAGCTGCGTTTTATTATTTTCAACATTTCCCACTACTCCGATCCCTATTGTTACAACTGGATACAATAGAAACTGCTGCCATCAGAGAAAGTCAACTGAAATTTCAAGACCATCAAGTTGAAATTGATCTACAAACTATTTTCAATAACTACCAAGTAATAACGAATGCCATCGCAGCATTACAAAGATCTTCATTATCATTAGGTGAATCCTTGCAAATAATAGATAGTGTACAGAGAGGATTGGAAAGCTTAAGTGATGAGAAAAGTGTCTGTGTTAAAGCAACATTTAATGGTCTACTACAGAAAAATGCAGATTTGGCTAGATTAAGGCGGATTTATAACAACAGTGCGCCTGCAGATGAATTTTGTTGTTTCAAAGACCATTACAATTATGCAAACATTACTTCATTACATATGGAACAATCATTTTCGTTATATAAAAATATTTTTTCACCTTTGCGGACAAGACTCAAGGATACGACAGCGGAAACATATGCCATGATTTGGATGTTTAGTCGAACACGTTCGGAATCTTAATTCTTATTAGGTAAGTCTTTTTCAATATGTATTATGTTGATTATCAATTATAACTGGTATTTCCTGGGCGGACACCTATGATCACAAACCGTGATTTGCAAATCTTATTTATTATATATTTTTTGACAACTATTTGAGCATTTAAGTTTGTGTGGTTGCATTGAGATCAACAGTAAAAGAAGGGCGATCATTATATCAAAGCTGTTAACAACTTTCAGCTCGTCTTGGTTACTAATGACTGTATTGCCGATTAATTATTATATTCATAGTGAAAGGTTGCATATTTTCTATAATGTTTCTCCATGTAGTGTTTATGATCATGTCATGAATTGATTACTCATATTTTAGCCGTTACAGATGGAGTGTCACTAATCCCGTGTACTACCATTGGAGCAATACAAAAAAGCCCAAAAGAAGAGGTAAATATTCAAGTTTCAATCATTATCCTAATCACATTATATTGAATATTGTTTCAGAAAGATGAATTCCACTTCAAAAATTGAATTTTGCCTGAAAATCCAACTAAATTCTAGAGAAACAATATCGTACAAGGTAGCCTCTGACTTTGCTTAGATTAAAGATTTGAGAGGATCTCTAGCAGAAGTATGTAGACTTACAAAGAGGCTACGTTGAAGAAATAGACCTGAATTTGACAAAAAGAGTTGTCATTTCTGACTTTTCAGACCATCCTCGTATGCAAATTTATGGTATCAGTAGAGTGAGGACGTTCGGTGCAGTTCGGTGCTGGCGAGTGTTAGTCAGCCAAGCGTCGATCGGGTATATGCAGTAGCGTAGATAAAATGAAAACTATATTTTATTAATCGTCAAATACGTTTTTGATACGATTGTAATAGGAATTAGCTACGATATATTTTTCTAAGTTGTTCGTTATAAATTGGTTTCGTTGGTAAGTTAATGTATTTTTAAATCTAGAGAAAGATCTTTCTACGTCACATGAAGTAACTGTTAAAGTGTTATTGGAAATTTCTTTTAATAGCACATAATCTAGATTTTTTTGTAAAACCGCATTAATTTTGTTCCGTATCTTTTCGCCAATCGATCCCTCTATACTTTTTAAATTATTCTAAGTGTTGAAGGGATTCAGTTAATTTGAAATGTTTGTTTTTTAGTAACTTAATCGTTTTTGTTATGCTTGAGAAATGTTTATTAATAAATTCTAATTGCTCGACTAAATCTTCTTTTACAATTAATGCTTGGTCTGCTGTAACACTGGAAGCATCTCGTTTTAACTTTAATATAAAAGGTTTTAAAATACGAAAGTGTTGGGTATAAAAAAATGCGGCTTCTAGCTATGTACCCCATGGTGTTAATATAGGTTCTGGCGGCAAAGATATATTTGGGCACATTTCTTGATATAACTTTATCCTAGTTGGTGCTTTCAATAAAATCTTTTTAAATGAGTTAATTAATGAACTAACATCGGGAAATTCTTCACGAATAAGTTCAGCAATGCGATGTATTCCATGCACAACACATGTTAGATGTAACATGTTTGGAAAACGATTTTTAAGCTCGTTACCTGTTTTTAACATTACGCTTGCAGAATCTAAGAGAAAGAGTGTAGAACTTTTAAGCAGTCGTCGCCAGCTACATTTTTTACGCTGTTAATGTCGGTAATATCGTTTGCAGTGACATGCAATCTGATTTTTGTAGCTAATTGGAGGATTTTCCGCATGCAATGTGGCAACCGTTACATTAACAACGCATCTTCCTTTAATGTCTGTCGTTTCATCTGCGCTTATCCAGAGATAATTTTCACCTAGTTTTGACCTGATTTGATTTAATGTTTTGTCGAATTGCTTATATTTTCTAGTTGTCGATGGATGGGGAATATCTTGGTTGGTATATTTTTCAAGAAACCCACGGAAAAGTGGATCCTGTAATTTATTTAATGGGATATTGGCACCAAGAAAAGCTGCGCATAAATCAATTACAAATTTATCATGTGAAGTACCTCTTTGGTATTCAATATGCCACGTATTTTTCAGACGCCGCTCAAGAGTATACTTGTCCCTGAATTCTAATTTCGCAGAACAAATAGTGCAAAGCACTTCTTTTTTGTTAATGACAGTGAAATGGTGCCATATTCTGAAACAATCCTTGACATTCTCGGCATTGTTCGAAAAAGATAAACTAAGAACTACTAAAATAAAACGAAAGAATACGAAACATGTAAATATTAAACAAGGATCAAATATATTATAAAATTATAAAACGAAATATAAGCTCTAAAGAATACTCAAAAAATATGAGAGTACCTAACAAAATAAACCGCAAATGAACTAGGTGACGAAAAAAGTGTTTCAGTCAGAGAAAAATTGAATACTATATTACGTAAAATTCTTCGATTTTTCTAGATTACGCCATCTTTTTAACAATAGCGTTACGGAAGATCCGTTATACAAATTCAAAGATCACTTTAAGTACGCGAATATTACATCGCTAGATGTAGAACGATCTTTTTCTACGTATAAGCAGATATATACGCCGCAACGGACGGGTCTCAAAGAGATCACTGTAGAAACGTACGCTATGATTCACGTGTTGAAGGCTTCACTTCCGGATTTCTTTTCAGCCATCTAAATATATTCGTTAAGTTGTTTACTTTATTATGTTTGCGTTTCCATAAATTCTCTTATTATTCTAAATGATTATTTCGGCTAACCCAGCGCAGTGACGCTACTGCTAGGCAATCGACTTGTTGCGCTCTAGTAATTACATATACGTGACACAATTATGGAATAATTCCATTAAATTTCAACCAATTTGTTTTTCGAAGAAATGCTGGGTCACGTCATTTAATTTTTTTGAATATAAACATTTTTGCGTTAATTTTAAGTTTTCCGTAACAAAATTTTCAAATTTGGTTGTTATTCAAGATATCAAATGATAATTTATATTAATTCAAATGTTTGAAATGCTATCCGCCAGCTCCTCTCAATAAGCAAATCCATTAACACATTCATTTTGTACATTATGACTAGCTCAACTCATTTCATACTTACTTTTCAAATCTACTCTTCGTGGTCTATCAATGTAGATTTTTGATTTTAAATTTAATTTATTTGAATTGATAACCAAAATTAGTTCGACAGTAAGCAAAATCATTAATTTTAATTTTATTCAGTGGAAGCATTTTGTTCGATTCTGACATTCCATTAAAGAATTTCTGTTAGGTGTTATTTATAATTGTTTATACTTGCTAACAATATTTTGATTAGCAAAGATCAACGGCTATTACCTCGTAGTTCAACCCCTAACCAAAAAGCAAGCGATTTGTATTTTGTAAAACAGAAACATTAATAAAACATACTCTGAAATTTTATATTTCTTTTAACCTTGTTCATTACATAATATTGTGAATAACATCTACATGTTTTTTTTATAAGTTGTAATACAGTCCTTGCTTTGTCTTGAATTTTGCATTTGTTTGAAGTGGTTTTACAACTGTTTGTATCACAACTTAAGCCTGCTATAATTTGAAGCTTATGTGATGTTAAAGTGATACATTCTTATAAATAGTTTGACAAGTCGGTTAGTCACAATTTATAAACCGAGCTTCAAATTAAGGTAAGCTTAATTAGTAGGTGCGAATGATCATAAAACTAATTTAATCTAATAACGTACTACATTTCAGAGGTAAAGCAAAGAGCTAGATGTTTTTTAATTTCAATTGAATTTCCCGCCGTGGTACTATATTGCCGAAATGATTAGGCTACCACTCTACGAGATGGCGCGGTTTAACGGCTTCACTACTTCACTAGTGATATTGCGTTGTATTTTTATTAAATTGTTTGTAATCTCAACTTCATTTTAAAACAAGTCAAGACAGGTATAAATTTTGAAATACATATAAGAATGCTCCTGCAAATATACAATCTCGACGGTGAAGCAGATGAAGCACCGGTTTGTACATTGTCGTTTGGAGAACATGTTATTGGTAGAGGAGATTTATTAAAAGTAAGTAATTCCACCAAAACATTAATATACAAACTTACGAAAGCATCTGTACATTACAGTGCCATGATAAAAGGGCATCTCGATCACATGCAATTATAAAGGTTGAAGATAACACTGTAACAATAACATCGGTAAGTATTCTATTACATTCCCTAGTTTTAATAACGCAGTTGATTATCTTCTGTAGACACATCAAAATCCATGTTTCTATCAATCCGCAGGGAGTACAACAGTTGTGATTTTAACACAAGATTCTCCAACAGAAATAAAAGATGGCGATAAATTTAGTATATTTCCCGATCAGTTTTGGTTTAAAACAAAATTTGTGTTTGATACTGAATTATTGCATCAACCTAGAAGTTTAATGGAGTCACTGCTAACAGATAATAATCCAATTTCGGCAAGTAAACGACAAGCGGAGGATGATTCTAATGAATCATCACAATCTAAAATTGTTAAATTGGAAAATGGAACAGTAAAGGATACAAGTGATAGTAATAATGAGAATACATCACCTCCAAACCAAGAATCACATGATGAAAAGCACGAGGTCATTAATGGAAATGTAGAAAAGGTATTATTAGCTTCCGATGTTGAAATCAAAGCTGCAGAAGATTGCGAAGAAAAAAACCCTATTGAAGATGTGCAAATTAGTGGAAATAATCTAAATACTGTAAACAGTGAAGATGAACGAGTAGTGGAAGTGGAAGAAGCTAGTAAAGCAGCATCGAGCAGCAATACAGATGAGCAAGCAGCTTCTTCGAGTGGAACAACGGGGAATAATCAAGATGAAGGTGATTCGTGTGGAAGACCACGAGATAGATGTTGGTATGGTGAAAATTGTTATAGGTAAATATATTATATTAAGTTTTTTTAAATCACATACTTAATATTGTATTTGTTAAATGTTAAAAATTTGCATTGTAACTCAATATGTGTGCTATGCCAGTCACAGAAATAACCCAGCTGATAAGGTGCTCAAAAAGATGTTGAACATTCAGTTAAAGCAGCTAATTTTTGAGCAGCAATTTGTTGTTTATTTATCAAGCTAAATCTTTCCTTGCATTCTTTTTTTTACTAATTATTGTATTCGGCTATTTTTTCGTTTTGTTTTTTTTTCATGCAAGTATGCAAAGTAATGTGTTGAAATATCATAATCAAAACCTCCAAAACTCCCATCTTCTGGGCTGCCAATCACTCATCCTCAAAATTGTAATGATCAGCATCGCCTTAAAGATGTGAATATTGTTCAGTAATGATTATTCATTCATTTTTAGAAAAAGTGCACATCACAGGAAGGAATTCAGTCACCGTGGAGACCCAGACTATAATTCCGACCCCAACGATATCCGGCCGATCTGTTACTATGGCGCCGAATGTTACAGAAAAAACAAAGAACACTTTAAAGAATTTAAGCATCCACGAACAACTAGGAAACCGCCAAAACGTAAGTTTGAAGGATATTTTTATTGTAAACGCCAAATATTAATAATCTTTCTCTCTGGGATCTATTTGACCTAATGCTTATTGTCAGGTTGAGTTGTACACGAACGTTCTGGTGATTTCGATAGAAGACTTCAATTTTACCAAGTTGCGATTAAAGCTGTTACCGGTGAATACTATAGCAGTGTTGTTACATTTTGGGAAATCGAACGCAGTCGATAATCTATCGCGTAGACTTAACACAATCAGTGCTATGATGCTGTATGTAACTGAAGCCGATGTTTTTGTTGCAACAGCGCTTGCGAATCCGATTCGATTTGAAATTAATCTCACTCGGTCGAACTAAACCCGACATAAATACAAATCAATTCAATTCGAATTGTAATCACTCTAGTTTTCGAGTTGGATGCTAAATAAATATTACAAAATATCTTCTTTGGCCAACGAAAAAAATATTTGAAATGTTTTCCAATCAACATTGTGTTTTATCTTTCTAGGTCGTGAAAGAAAGAAGAAGAAGGACCCTAAAAAGGGTAAAGCAACCGCGAACGAATCATCTGAAGATGATTACGACTATGATGACCCATTTTTTAATGATAATTCCGAAGATGATTACGAAGAAGAATCATGGAGTGAAGATGATAGCGATGATGAAGACTGGGCAGAGTCTGGTGATGAAGATACGGGTTCTTTGATGAAGGAAGCTAAGAGATTTATGAAACAAAAAGAAAAATGATGGAAATGTAAAATTGTTATTGTAATAAAAAATGAAAAATTCATTTCGCGTTTTAGGTCTGAGATGTTAAGTTTAAGCGGAAAGGTCATAGTTAATTTAAAAAATTATTTTTTAAGTAAAAAGATTTATTCAGGAGGTTACGAAAATACGCTTAAATTGGTTCAGTTTCGCTTCAGAGATAATAATGCTGACGATGTTATTTTCCGTGTTCTCTGTATCTTCTTTCATCTTAACAACGGTAGCATTTTTATATAGCCATCTGAAAATCGTAAGTCAAAATTAAGAAGAAATGCTAGTTTTTTTCAAATTTTTTGCATAAAAAGTGAATTTCTTACTAGAGCAATATATTTTTTTTTAGTTTTTGGCGAATTTAGAAAAAGACGAATGAGCAATTGCCTCTGAAAATAAGGCAAAACTTTGAGTTACTTCTTCATTTGTGGCAGTGTTTGTACGTCCACATTTTAGTAAATTGCTGATTATAAACTGCTTGATACGTTTTTCTTCTGTATTTTGATAACTATTCTATCTGTTATAGTAGCTTCATGAATTTTTTTTTTTTTGAACACGGCTGTGAAATAAAAAAAAGCTACGGAAGCCCATATTTATGTATTCGTAATAAAATGTTCCAATTTAAAACTAAAATAATATACAGCGTGGTTTAATTAGAAACTTTCAAGTGGGAATTACTACTGGTTAAACCGAAAATACATTATTGAATGTGATTGGTTACCTGACTTCATCTCCACCAACGGGAAGGCTTATATTGAGCAGATGTCGATTCGTTACTTTCAAAATAGTTTCTTCTAGCTTATATTTCAAAAGATCAATACCTAAAAAATTTATTCACACCATATTTTTTTTGAATATAAAGGGTTAGAAAAAATATCTTATAATCTACGTGACTTTTTATTATCTCTACCTCTTTCTGTTCTCGAAGATACTTCTAATGTAGAGTTGTTACTCTTATCCCCTATATCATACTTATTTCCTACCACAATCAGCTTTTTTTGAATTTCGGGTACTCCCATTTTCGAACTTAAACTTTCCAATGTATTAAGGACATGTATTCTTTGGTGGGTAAAATTTTTACTGGACAAATCTTCGACGTGCAATACGACATCCTGTGGATGTAAAATAATCTCTTTTTATAAATTTTATAACCAGTTAATATAAATGGCTCTACTTACCGCTAAAATAGCATCTTCCAAAGTAGCATTGAAACATTCTATTAAACCTGTTGGAATATCATACAGAAATCCAACAGTGTCGACGTAAAGAACTTTTAATGTTGATGGTAAAATTCCAGCATGGATGGTAACATCTAAAGTAGCAAATAGTTGATCTCTTGGTACTAGAGTCTTGTCTCCAGTTAACGCCTTAATAAGGGATGTTTTACCCACATTTGTATAACCAACTACCGCAACAACTGGAAAATTGGCCTTCATTCTTTTACATCGTAACAGTTCTCTTTGGGACTTCAATTTTTTTATTTCTTCTTTAATTTTCTTCTCCCTCGTTTGCAATAATAGATGTCTCGTATCAGTAGCTGCACTAACAACTAAATCTGTATCATGCTTTTTTAATCTGCTCTGTAGAAATGGTATTTCTGCTAAAGCGACTTGTAATTTTGCATGTTTACTTGTAGCATGTAAACGGAATATCTGCATAACGATATTGTACCTATCAAAGATGGCTTTACCAAAATGCTTCTCTAGTTCTTCAAGTTGGATATTCCTCAATGTACCCATATTTATAAAGACGGATGTTATAGAAGGATTCGCATTGATAATATACTTCAATTTTTCTAAACTTCCTTTACCAAACAAGGTATTCTTTTGTAACGTGTCTAATGATACTACTATTTTGTCTACAACTTTCCATGTCTGTAAACTATTTACAAGTGCCACTGCTTCTTCGACTAAATATTGAGGGGTTGACGTATTCACCTTTTGTGGGCCCCATTTCACATAGGGATGTATTATAAAGCAATTATGCTCTGCAGTTAAGTTCAAATATTTATCTGCTAAAGTGTCATAATCACTATAATCAATTATTTTCCTACAGAAATTGATAAATAGTGTAATAAATACCTGTCTTTCTCGATTAAATCAACCGAGTTATGTTGTGTGCCATATTTTTTTATTAAAATTGGCATTGGATGGTTTTTCGATAACAGATTTTTGTATTTTTGAATCAAATTTAATGGTCTAAGAAATATCATTTTCTAAAAAATTCTAAATAAATAAAATTAAAGTGGACGAAAGATTGAGGTTATGTTAGGTTAGAACTTATGCGTGAATATAGCCTAATGATAATTTAAAGTAATGTCTGTTTAATTTTAATAAAGTTTTGGTTTTTAAGAAAATTAATCTTTTTAACTGAGTACTTTATATTAATTTAATCATTTTAGTTATGCTAATAACTTATTTGCATGCATAGGGCAAATATAAGTAAAATTAGAAGTGTTCCGTGACAAATATATATATATACGACACGTAGATCATTGTGCATCCGTAAAACATTCGAATTCTATGTGAGCCGCCATTTTGATGTAGTTGTGCTACAGATTAACAGTCGTACGTTATTAGTGGCCTTCGATTTACCCAAAAGAGCTACTTCGGAACAGCTCCTCACAATGAACTAACAGTACAGATGAGGTGCAAGATGCAGTGACTGTGACAAAGCTTATATTGGTCAAACGAAAAGACCGATAGACACCAGAGTCAAGGAACACATCAGGTCTTATCGATTTGGTAGATAAGAATCGCCAAGTGTACCACAATACATAAACGTAAAGGAACAATTATAATTATTTAATATTAATGAAATTAGAAAGCTTCGGTCACCAGTTGGGAATGATGACTAATTAAACTTGTGTGGTGCGGAGTGATACATAGGGGCAAGGATGAGGAAAACGCAGAATAAGTTTGTTTAGGCTTCGCTATTTCATTTTTTAAACACATTGCGAGTTTGATCAGTTCGCGATCACTTGGATGACGTTATAGGTGACGTTTCAACTGAACTGATCTGAGCTTGACCGATCTAACTGGCAAATAAAACACAAGCACAAGAAATTACGGAATAACCAATAAAGTCTCTATGTTTGTAACTGCGTGTGAATCTACCAAGTTAAAGAAAATATGCAATTGTGTAGGCGAATTTTTAATTTACTTTATTACGGGCCTGTGCTACATCAAAATGGCGATCCGAAGTTCGCGCAGCCTTATGATCTTATATTATATACAGAGTGAACCATTTAACCTGGAATTTTGTAATATCTGGAAAAATACGCATCGTTCAGAAAAATTTGCCGAATCAACATTTTAATATCACCAAGTTAGTATTAAACTACACCCATCCCCACACCCTCTGTGGGCGAGGAGGGGGGCAAATTTGAAATCTTGAATAGGAACCCCTATTTTTTATCGCAGATTCGGATTCTACGTCGAAAACTACGTATGATTTGTTCGAAACCATTTTTTCGATTCGCCACAGATGGCGCTGCAATCGCAAGAAATGGAATTGAATTAAAAAGAATCAAAAAACAGAAAAACAGGTATTTAGTGTTCTTCGACAATGTCGTCAATGATGTTACGGTCGCTCCTCCCCCCACTTGCTGTGAGTGGGGTCGTTGGTAAATAAACTACTTTTAGCATAACCCAAGAACGACGTGGACGTAATAGTTTTTTGTTCCTTTCGGGGTGCTTGATTTACAAATAACCCCACCCACAGCAGGTGGGGGGAGGGTCAACCGTAAGATTGTCGAAAAGCACTAAATAGGTGTTTTTTGATTCCTTTTAATTCTGCTCTATTTCTTGCGATTACAGCGCCACCTGTGGCGAATCGCAAATTTTTCGAAAAAATCGTAGGTTGTTTTCGACGTAGAATCCGAATCTGTGATAAAAAATAGGGGTTGGGTTACTATTCAAGATTTCAAATTTTGCCCCCTCCCCGCCCATAATGGGTGCGGCGATGGGCGTAGTTTAATACTAACGGAAGTTTCCATCGGAGATATTAAAGTTTGGATTCGGCAAATTTTTCAAGATATTACAAAATTTGGGCATAGTATGTCCACTAAAAGTATTTGAAAATACACGATTGGTGTCCAAAATTAATTTCAAATATCCATCTGAACACAGCTAATATCAATTTTCGATTTGGTAATGAAGAAAATCAAAAATAATCACAAAATGTATTCATTATTTATACAAATACAATTCTTACATTAATAATCGTAGATATATAAAATGCATATGTATAAGAACAATATAATATACGGTAAATTTATCACGTAATAAGCGTTTTGGCGGCAGTTTTGCGTAAATACCGATAGAATTTTGTTTATTGATTCTGAAGGCGTTTACCGCTTTTAATGTTAATATTTTTATAATTTCTCTTATCTACGCTGCCGAAACGCTTAGTATAAAGGCTGTAGAATGTATATAGCGTATTTGCATGGAATATAAATTATTCTATTATTAATAAATTTGCGTATACGCACTTATAATTATAAATAATAAAAAATAACTGCAACATTTCTCATTCTTAACTGGTCAATTTAATTTGTAACTTGATATAGTGATGTTTATTCTGGCTAAGTTGTTAAACACAATAAAATACTGAAAATTATAGTTTCAGGAGGAACTGAAAGTATAATTAATCATTTTAAAAATATAAATGAGAAACTTTTGGTACTCCAACTCCAAGAATTTAGTGGTTTTAGAACCAAAATCAGTGGAACCAGTCCACCCGTTTACCTTAAGTAATACGTAACACTGTTGTTCAAGATACAGAGGGAGCTTTCACTTAAAATTACTGTCTTTTATACCTCATTACATTGATTAAAGGCAATATTTTGATCAGAAAATTGTGTGATTTACAAATAGTCTATGATGAAGTACACACTTTTACATAACAACACTTATTTACATAGTTTATTTCTTATTATTAAAATTGTCGATCGTACATCTAGATTTTATAGAAAAATAGAAACGATTAATTACTTTTGATATTTATTTAATTATCTAATCATTAAGATTATTCACAATGTCATCACATAGATATTAAAAAAAATAATAATAAATAAATAAATATCTTTCAATCGAAGAGTAAATTAAGTAAAAAAAATCGAGTCAAATCTAAATGTATGGGAGAGATATGGGAAAGATATTACGAAAAGGGAAAACATTTTCAAGGGAGTGAAAACTGTTTATAATTAATTTGACCTTGCATCGAGGAAGTGGAATTCCTACAGATGGTGCTTGGGCCAAATTTCGAAGATACTGCCAGAATGAAATCGGAATTGTGTAGATGGTGAAGATTTACTGCATTTTACATCAACAACATTTCAGTGCAAAATCAAATAAATTTAACCGTGCCTTGAACACTGTCGTTTAAAATAATAAAGAATAAATTTTTATAAAGTCAGGAGAACTAAATCAATTCCAAGAATTTCTGGAAGACGTTCATTCTGGCTATGCAGATTTTACATTTTATTGTGAAGCGTGTTAGTTATATATATATAAGAAAAGATGCCAAAACGATTTTCTGAGTTGAAAGATGAGGCGTCTATTTTTATGGACATGAGAGGAAAACCCGTACAAGAGCTAAGGACATTACGCTTTTGGGAGAATCAGCTAAGCTTGCAAACCACAAAAATTACTTTAATTTCGATTCTTTCGTGAACGAATTGAATTCTATTAATGAAGAGTTTGACAACCAGGTTTTCGTTCCCAAGGAGCAACTTTTAATATTTTTTCTTCCCCATTTCATGTCGACATGGAACAGGTCCTGCCTTTTTTGCAAATGGAAATTGAATTAGAAGCGATATTTACAGGCGTTGTTAACTGATACTTTTAACAAATATTTTCCAATCGATAAGTTTCCTGAACTCGCAACTTTTGCTCAGAGAAAAATGACATAATTGTGGAGTAACTATAAATACTTGGAGAATACTTTACATGAAGCGATGATTTTTATAATGGAATGATATAAACAAGAGGAAACCAAAAGTATATTTGACTTTTTAATATTCTGTAATTACTATCATCTTCAAATAAATGCCTCAATTTAGAGATTACCTGTATAGACAGAAAATGTCATCGACAAAATAATTTCAATTTAATTACATAAATCAAGACGCTATACGATACTAAGGCCATTCAAATAGACTGTAGCGACGAAATACAATTTTAACTAGAACTAATTATAAAATAAATATCTACAAAAATGGAACAATTATATCACTCGATAACAAACAAGTATCTTAACTAATTCAAATCAATTGCGTTCTATCAGGTGATTGCGAATCGCATCTTGTACTTCATCAAACAGTGTACCGAACAAAAGTGGCAACTTATTGGGATTCGAGGTGATTCCGATGTATGAGTGTAATTTTTTGCTATAGCCTGCAAATATAATCGATCCACCCCGACGATGAAGACATCGAAACAAGCTTTGCCACATATACAATATTTTGCCATTTCTAAATAACGAATTAAAGTAGCTGGTATTGTTCCAGGAGCATAATGCAGTTTGTAATTTAAAACAGCTTTTCCAGAATATTCCTTTAACGAGCATAAACGTAGATGTTTAACTGCTGGTGTTTCGGAATCGTTTCCCCTGTGAATCGTAAATTTATTATGCGATAAATCAATATTACTTAATTTCCATCTCTTAACGGTGCCAGGTAACGATTCTAATAAATTGTAAGAGACAGTAAATACTTGCATACAACTCATATTTCCAATACCAGATGGTAAAGACTTCAATTCGTTATGATCTAAATGTAACGTAATTAATCTAGTGAATTTTATAAAATTATCCGGTAAAAACGCAAGAGTATTATGACATAAATCTAAAAGTTTTAAATTCTTTGCTACGCTTCCACTAATCCAACCCCACTGCGCTGGGGAACCTTTGCCGAACATATTATTCCCCAAATTTAATTCTTGTAAACCCGTCAGATTACTAAATTCATTCGGCAAGAATTCGATGCAATTATGACTTAAGTCGAGAGATACTAACCTACTTAACTTTAAAATTCCTTGATCTAAAGAAGCACGGCCAATATCGTTGATTTTCAAGTGTTCTAAAGTACGTGGGAATCCATTTGCAGGATAGTCAGACCTTTTCTTTATGATTAACTTCGTTGGCAGTAAATTTTTCACCGAAGAAGGTGTAACATTGAAGCTACTTGCTATAGGATTTCCTGACGAAACGCCTTGTATACTACATCTTACTGCGTGTAGAAAAACTTTAAGTTGAAGTACCTCCTTTGTTTGAATATAAAAATCATGCGGTGGCGCCTCGAATTGAAGGGTTGCTTTTCCTTCGCTTACAAAATTCGTTCTGACACTCAAAACGTTTCTAGTGACCTGGTACTTTTTCCCATGTGGGTTTTGATTATTGAATAATATTATAAAGTAGGCATCTTTGCTAGGATGCTTGCAGAGAGCTAAAGTAGATTTTGAAGGCTTCTCTTTTGCGTAAATCGGTATTGTTGCTAATTGGCGATTGCCTATAGTGAGAGTGCAAGCAAATTTCATGCTGAGATATGTGATTTCTATCTTAAAAAAATAAAAGAAATTAAAGGGAATATGTAATAAATATCTAGTAGAAAATACCTTCTAATATAAAGGAAAGTTTGTAAGTATTGTATTCAAATTCGTTGAGAACCAAACAAATATAAAAATGACATTTGAAATAAGTTCGAACACTTTAAAGTTACTGAACAGTTACAGATATTTTCACAGTTCTTTTATTAAAAAGGTTATCTATTTAAATAAAGATTTACTTACTGTTCAAACAATGATTCTAGAAAAATGATTTTAGGGTATTCTAAATCTTCTGGTTTATAGCGTATTTAGTAAATATGTTATGTTATGAGAGCATGAAAGAGTGGCAAAGTGTCAAAATAAATTCGATCACAGTGATTTACTTTAGTACAGTACAGTAGAGTATGGACAGAGGTCGCTATGGAGAAATCGTTTAATAACATAACACAGAGTAATGAAAATGTAATTATTAAATTTTAATAATAATGATAGCAAGGACTGTGGGGTAATATGGCAATCATCATTCGGTTCCTCAAAACAGCTGTTCCAGATTAATTAATTAAACTTGTGTGGTGCTACTTCTGTGTTGTTTACCTTACTAATAATGATAGCAAGGACTGTGGCGTAGTATGGTAAACAACACATAAGTATCGGCACCCTCCGCATCACACAAGTTTAATTTATTATATAGTAATATAATAATTAATCCGGGACGGCCGTTTCGTAGGGATAGTACATGCATGTTTAGTTTTAGAAAAAAAAAAATTCTCGCATCATTCGGTCACCGGTTGATGATGAGGACCATTCGTGTCCTCGAAACGGCCGTCCCGGACTAATTATTATATTACTATATAATAAATTAAACTTGTGTGGTGCGGAGGGTGCCGCTACTTTTGTGTTGTTTGCCTTACTAAGTTTGTTCTTATAGGAATTGTACACTTACTTGTTTTATACCCAGCAAATGTAATATATCAATTTGCTAGTAATTGTTAATTATATTCTTCCAATTATTTTTTTTAAATTTCGCGGATGATTTCAGTTGGTAGCTCGGGCAATAAAGGATTATTCTAATGAATGTATTTAATTTATTGTCGAAACTACCAACTTAAATCATAAACGAAATTCAAAAAATGGGAAGCTGGATACTTCAATCTTGTTAATGATTACGTATATTTAATAACTTGATATTCTCTTTAATATTTAAACTCTGAAAGCTTTTCGCTAAACTATAATCGTAATGAATATAATGAATAACGAACGAGAAATTATTTATTATCCAAACATTAATTTATCCAATAATTGTAAATTAGTCTAGAGTTATGGTGGGTTATACACACATTTAGTAAATTAAGTTTAACAATAACCATTAAAAACGAATATTAGCAAAATTGCGTTAATGCAATAAATTAAATTAGCACTTAATTTAAGACTGTGCAGGAGCTAACTTCATACTAATTTTTGATAAGCAGCTATATTTATGTGTTAAATATATTTCTGAACACACTGTGTATAAGTTACGGTTGGGGAACGAACCCCATCCAATCAGTAGATTATTATATACGAATCAACACTTCTTCATGTGTGTGTGTTAAATGTACTACCGCACAATTTGATAGATGTAAAACTCACATTGTTTGATCTGTTTGTTACCAGAATGGTTGTCTATTTACTTATATGTAATTTTTAATAACATTACATACGAGTTAATCTGGTGTTTTATTCCAATTTACGGATGAAGTTAAAATTATGAATGTTATTCCTTGAATTTGTTTACAAAAGTACAAATATTAAAAAAAAAAAATGGAATATCAAGATCATATTTTTATCAATTCTGTTGGGTTACATTGAATTATCCAGGAAGCTGGTTGTAAACAAAACCACACTAAATAATGAATGGCTCGTGTTTGATTTTGCGTTGCAAATTGAACAAATTGCATAAACAGCCAACATAAATATTCAGTCAATTAATTACTGATTATATTATAAACTAATATAATAAGCAAAAGTCGTTCTTTTTTGATAAGTAATTTTTATGAAACTCGCAAAAAGCAAATTTAAATTTCAAACACTTTGTTCAACGGCTCCGTAAACAAGCTGTATGTTCTGGCGTATTAAAGAAAAAACTATATTTGGTATCGATTATTTTCGATATGAATTTCCTTTTCAAATTCGACCTTGATGATCGATATTGAATTAACTTCCGGCAAAACTTATCTGATTTTACTATCGACTCGGCATGGCCTACTTGATAGTCAAATAAAAAAAAATCATTTTTGTAAATGTTTAACTTATATTAAAATGCATACAAAATTGTACAAAACATCAATGTCTATAATATATTATATAATACATATGTAGTTTATACATACACATACCAAAAATATATAACAATAATATTAGTATTGCTGTATACCAAATTAACATTTTGTTCTTTTTTCATCATTAAATATTTACATATATTTATATAACTTTTATTTATTTCTTTTTTTTTGTATATGCATATAAATTAATCACATGATACATAACAACAAACATAAACAATACTTTCTTCTATATTAATTTTACTTAACAAATAAATATATTCATATATAAAATAATTTACAAAATAAAAACAATAAAAATATAGGAAAGTAATAAAATTTCACAGCGACAATCAGCTAATTATTCACCGTGCTTTACTTAACAAGCAAATTGTGGACGCATTTACATGTATACGAGCGAATCATCTTCACGGGTTCCGAGAATTGTGCTTCTTTGAATTGATTTTATAATACAATTTTTTCTTGTTACGAGGTCCCATAGGAGACACGAATTAAATATACAGTGTGGAAGGAAAGTAACGGACCTTTGTTGACATTAATTTTTTTGAAAAAATCTCAATTCAATTATTTTACGTTATACTACATCGTTGTCATCTTGTTACGTCATTTGTTTTTGAAGTTCCGACGTCATCGAATGTTTTTTTAAATGACAACTTAGATTTTTTATTATTCATTTCAGTAGTACTTTTCAACGGTATAAAATTATCAATACGTTACACTTGAAAAAAATTGAGAAAAACAGTGTGAAAGTCCGAATATCAATAATTAATTAAACGCAGTTAACAAACAAGTATCTATAGTTACACCGGTCGGCAATAAAATTATTGTCATGCTTGTTCTAAACTAGATTTTTTTAGTAAGCTCCTTTATCAATAAAAATGGCACAATTAAGCCAGAAACAAAGAATTAAAGTGCTACTGATGATCCGTTATGGCGACAGAGTCAGATCACATTAAGAAGTGCGAAAGATTTGTAAAGATAAGTATCCAAATCAGGCCATAAGTCAATCTACCGTTAGTAAGAATCGAAAACAAATTTAGAGAACATGACAATGTAAAGAGTCTTCCAAAAAGTGGACGTCCGGTAACATTAAATGAAGATGCACAACTTGACGTGCTTTTAGAAATCGAAAATAATCCACATTCAACTAGCAGAAACATTGCTTTGGATTACAATGTATGCCGTACTTCGGTTTTAAAATTTTTTAAAGTTCAAAAATTCCACCAATGTAAGCTACAATTGGTTCAGGAGTTGGCAGAAGATGACTTTGATCATAGATAAGAATTCTGCGAACAAATGATGGAAAGTTGTAATTGCGATCCAATGTTTTCCCAGCGTGTTTTATTTTTGGATGAGGCAACGGAGTGGTCAATAAACAAAATTGTAGATATTGGGCCAGGGAAAATCTTCATTGAATACAGGAAATTCATACTCAGCATCCTCAGAAAGTTAATGTATGGGCACGAATTATTGGCGACCAAATTATAGGTCCATTCTTTTTTGTAAATAATTTAACTGGAGAAAGATACCTGCATTTTTTACAGTGGGAACTGATGCCTGCATTAGCTGCATTATTTCCCAATGCAAACAATTCTAAACTACCAAACAATAGCGTTTGATTACAACATGATGGCGCTCCTCATTATGCAATAATGTTCGACGCTATTTGGATCAAGCGCTTCCAGGAATATGGATTGGAAGGATTGGTTAGGTAGCCCGATTTGACGCTTTTAGACTTCTTTCTGTGGGTATACTTAAAAAATAAATTGTATTAAAATCGACCACATAATTTAGAAGATCTTTAAGATCTCTCGAGATTTTTTCAAAAAAATAAATATTAACAAAGATAACGAATTTATCTATTATTTTCCTTCCACACTGTATACTGCAATATAAAGGTACCTCATTTCCTTTTAAGCCCAATCCAGGTATCAAAAATTTTGCAATCCAATAAAACAAAAATACTTTTGAGCAGCTACGAAATTATGAGATACCATGTAGGTATCAATCTTGCAAGTTCCCGGAGATGACTCAGCATGCATAAGTAATTTAGAATTTTTCGTAAACACGCCCGATTAAAAGTAACCGAATAACAATTACTAATCCAGTCCTCAATTAGCTGGTTGTCACTGCATGTACTCAATTAATAATACAGAGAATCTGACTTGATTTATTCATTTGAACGTGATCTCTCCTATATACGCTTTCGCAGATCTTACATCATCGGTTCTTCTGTTCTTATTTGTTTTTGGCAACGTTTACTGGATCTCACAGAGACATGCTGATAGGTACACAGAGACCAGATTCAAAGGAAGATTGACATGAACGTCTACAAAGTATAGTATATATACAGAGTGAGTCAAGGCACAGACACAGTTTTGTCTGTGATCAAAGGTTTGGCTAAGTCTATTTATTTTCCAATTAAATTGTTAATTATCACTGGAAAACATAGTACATACTCTGTCTTCCGGATGATTGCCAAATTGCTTACATTAAGTTAAGCATTTTGGCTAGGCATAATTGGCGGATATCCATCTAACACTAATATCGTATCTATTTTGAATTTTTGGACAGGGTATCTTCCCTCGTGGGGATCGGAAATCGGACAAATTTTGTTGAAAACTCGGTTTATAGTATGTTCCTTTTTTCAACTTTACTATGTAAACATTCTTCAAAATTGAACATTTATATAAAAACAATATAAAAAAATACGATTAAAAATTGCCAATTTTTTTCGGTACCATAAAATGGGGTTACTTTGCCACATGTCGGATTTCTTTGCACCAAGCGTGTACAATGATCAATCAAAAAATCAAAAATATCAAAAAAAAAACAACAATCAAAAAGGGAAATTTCGAAAATTCAATCCAATTAAACAGCAACATTTTGGCGCGAAATGGGTAAACTTTGCACCATGATGCTGGTGCAAAGTATACTCATTTTTACGAAAAGGATACTTTGCACCACGTAAGTACCATTGCTTTATTTTTCAATTTCATCAACTCGTTTCCATTTTTTCGAAAGATGCCGAGAAAATATAAGAGAGTCGCAGACTCCCGGAGGTGTGCCGACTATAAGAAGGAACACCTAAAAGAGTGTTTGTTGCAAGCAGTCAGGAATGGGATGCCATCCAGGGTAGCTGCGGTGACCTACAACATACCGCGCAGAAATTGAAGAATCTACAAACAAATAGACCAGAACAAACGAAGGATGATGTTTCTAAAGAGAACGAAGCGCCTCTTGGTGACAAATTTTTAGCACTTGGAGATTCTGATGATGATATAGTGGATGAAGTAGAGGATAATATTGATTTTAATAAGAAAATTGAAATCTGACTATTTCAGTAAAACCACTGCTGAAAAAGTTCTAGAATCTGGACTTAAAAATGCTAAGAGGGTGGTGGGTTTGGGCTTGAAAACACCCAAAGAGAACTTGTTACATTTTTTAGCTCTTTGTTACAAAAGTAAGTTTAATATTACTTTGTAAATACCTGCAAAACGGAAGTCTCTTTTAGTTGCCGTGTTCTTCAAATCATCAATTAACGGACGTTTATTGCATGTTCTTTAGTAATTACCAGCAATGTAATGAAATGAGCGGAATCCTCAGCTTGAATGAATATCGGCGTTTTAGCAATAACGCTGGAGTAAATAATGCTATTATTACTTGATGGAAATTGCATTGTATATCAACTTGATGATGCTTTTGCTAAAAAACTTTCCAAGATGATGAATTCTGTGCCCATCATTATCATCAGACTTGATGCTACGCATGCGTATTCATGAAAACCCACGTGTATGCGATCAGAGTCAATATTTAACGTTAAGCGAATTCACGAAGCTGGGCTGTCATAGAGTAAGCGATATAAAATTTTAAGTTCTTATAGAGTTTCAGGAATTTGAAACAATTGCATGTAGGAAGGAATTCGATCCCAGTTATGGGATTTTGGTGTATCTGTGCAAAACAGCCACAAAGCGTCGAAACAAAGCGATTGCAATTTAGTGATTTATTCTCGAAATAGAACTGATCTTAACGTAAATTTGAATTAATGCAATATCAAAATACGACCGCAAAGGCCATAAGCCACGGTTGTTTTTATACCACAACAAACACAGGCTTATTAAGATAATTTGTTCAGAATTGTTAGGCGTCTTCAGAATGGATTTGGTGAATTGACATTGGGACACTCTGTATATTAAAAAAAAAGCTGTATACCTCAAATTTCATATGCGGGAAATAAAAGGACCTTGTCAAACATCCTTGACTCATCTTGTACAGTCACTAGCAAAAATATTCGTATCACTTTGTATACCATCAGAACCCAGACGCAGGACACACTCGAGCTGTCAGAAACTTGATATTTATGACAATTAGGAACTTCAAAAATAGCTAAAAATAAACCTGTCGAATATTAAATTCCCAAATTCAACAAAATAAGCTTAACTTATACGATTACTTTTGCTAGTAACTGTATATAGGGACTTTTCGGTTTTAAAAAAATATATATAATAAAAAAAAAAAAAACATTTCTGTTCGTTATGGCACAATGCATCTGCCGATTGTTTTTTTTTCTCTTTAAGTACCTGTAAGGAATAATGACACGCAGGAACTAGCATTTTTCTAAGATTCCAATTTGATAAAATCTATCCTTACAAAAAAATTAAAAGAAAATAGTAGCGATAGTTACAAAAAAAAAAAAAATTGTTTCCTACATTGGAATGGACACGTAAGATGGGCTTGCGCTTATTTACTGTATGATAGCGCAATAATAAAAGTTAGTACATAAGAATAATGCGGGATATTTCTGTGAACGAATTCTCTTGTTTGATACCAACTTACACCGTCGGTATTAGTAGCATATTTTTAACGTTTGCCGTGATTGCACGGCCTTAAGTTTAAGATAAATAAATAAAGAAAAGATATCTTGTCGTATTAATAACTTCTAAACACTAAACGCAATTCGGCATAGGTATATGTACATATAAAGCTACGTAGGTATGTTTATATAAGACGTATTTTACAACGTACTTGCTATCTCTATGAGTAAGAATCATCTGAAATATACATATTTTAAGAGTTAGGTAACTTTGTATATTTGAACAAAAGCGAAGGACAATTTCTGAAATATACTGCATAGTGGAACGTATTGGATGAGATACCGAACACAATGTAGGTTATACGGTGATATCTCGGTTTACAATAGTATCTTGTTACGGAAGTTTCGGGTTAGGAAAGAAAATGTTGATAGATTTTTGCTTCTAAAACCGAAAGGTGCTCCCGGATACGTAACTCGGGTTACACCTTTTACAGGTTCAGCGGATTTTTCGCGCGAGTCGTGTACTTGCTGGAAAGGGATAATTATATATTTGCGTGGATAATTTCCCACTATTCCATCGCTTCCCATCTGCTTTGAATCAATGGTTAATATCGTTCTTTTTCAACAAACCCGAGTTTCATTTCAATCACATAACTTTTTATCGATTTCTCTATTATTTTTTTAAATTATGGGAGCAAATTATTTTTATTTATTTTATTTCTTATTTAAAATTTGATTTCACTTATAGGAATTTCGGAAATGCCTTTTGGGGTCAATTAATTCCGTAAACCGAGGTTTATTTCATAGACGAAAACGAAATCTGTAATAAACACATTTGAATTTTTGCTTATACGTAGTAAAAACAGGTCAAACCATGTAATTTATTGAAATTGGAAGGAACTGCATATATATTCTATTTCATCTGTTTCTGCATCTGTGGTGAATAGTTACATCAGTTACACTCGTAGAATTTGAATTATCATGAGTGGTAGAATATAGGATAGCATACAGCAACATGATGTTGAAAAAATAAGTAAGAAAGAGCAGGATCAAGAGCTACATGTAAAAAATGTAATAAGGATATTCAAGGATTAATTTAAAAAAGAACATAATAAAATATGCCACGTAAGCTGAACAAAATGAACAGGAAAAACGAAACCATTCCTATCACCATCTACTCCATTATCAACAAAAGGTGGTAACGTTTTTGATCGAAAAGGTGCGAAAACGATTAAATTATAATTCTTTCTTACCAATTCAATCGTACATTTTCTAAAAGAATTGCACAACAAATGTGCGAAATATTAACACAAATAATACTTTTTTTAAATAAAATATTAGCATCAATAGATTATTTCGTTATGACTATGGGATCATTTAAATTTTAGATACTATTATATACAGTAAATTTTTATTATTGTAAATACTTTTATAGCAAATAAATATTTTTTAACTTTTTTTCATCGCCGATTTTTATTCGTAGCAGATACTGAAATAAAACATAAGATGGGCGCAGTCATTAGGATTCGAATCTACACTTCCAAAACACAAGCCCAAACATATTTAAAAAAGTTTTAAACACATTTTTAATGGAATAGATAGTTGTGAGATATTCAATAATTATACGATTTGTTGCAGTAGAAATATAAAAAAGCATGACTCAAGGCTAACATTAATATTAGATTGAGTTTCTAAGTATAATGTTAAATTTCATTTTAAAAATGTAAATTAGGTGTAAAGGAAGTAAAATATTTGAAAAATATTTTCGCAAGCAGAGGAATATTACAAAATTGAAGACATTTTAAAAATGAAATTGTTCATTGTTCAAGTAATTGTTCAAAATTGCGAGAATTATTAAAGAAAAATGCGAAATGGAATTGAATCAACGAACATAGATTAACCATATTAACCACAAGTCCAGTTGTGCAATACAATAAAATTAATAAACCATGTGTATTATCAGTAGATGCTAGTAAGGACGTCTCAAGTGCTTGTTTATTGCAAGAAAGCTTGCCAGTGTGCTCTATGGTTCTAATGCATTAACTCACAATTATATGTACAAATAGAAAAATAACTGCTAGCAATTGTGCATGTTTGTCTCTGACCTTGATCAGTATATATCGAAGCAAAAAGGTGTAAGTCTGTATGAAGAGCCATAACATCATCATCAGTGGTATTACTACACGTTTAGATTTTAAGATCGTTTGCAATTTGTATTGAAAAAACATGTTAATATCATTGGTAAAAATTAAGAAGAGTAATCCGGGCAAAGCCGGGTACAGAGAAGATTAATAATTATTAACAACTGTTGTGAAATAGGTTAGTTAACAAAAAAGTTTCGATAGTAGAAATGTTTTTCGGGTGATGTCGTGTAGTTAATATTTTACTTGACGTTTCGCTTCTTCAGAAGATTTCTAAAGACAGTCTTTAGAAATCTTCTGAAGAAGCTGACAGCATGGTCAGCGAAACGTCAAGTAAAATATTAACTACGCGACATCACCCGAAAGACATTTCTACTATGGATTACGGTCGTGAAAGCCTACACTCAAAAAAGTTTCGAATTGATTAATTATTATCTCGATGTTAAAAATCATAACAGATGGTAATGCATTTGTTTCTGTGTGTGCATTTTCAAAATTGTTTAGCGTCCTATTTAGTTGCGTTCTATGCAGAAGTAGTACGTCTAATAATTAATTTAGCACGGCTGCGGAAAACCACTTTTAATTTGAGGGTACACATTTTGCTAAAACTTGATTCTAACAATTATAAAAATTGGAAACATTCTGATCTGCAATTGAATCACTCAAAAGATTATTCCATTATTTATTTACATCAAAGTCGGCGGCTTTAAATTAAAATTCAGTTTACTATATATTATAGATTTTCATGAAAATGAATGTAATAGAAAGACTGCGATGGTGAGCATCCTTAGTAATAACACGTCAGCATCTGTGAGAACCACTCACATTTGAGAAAGATTTAACATAAAGACAGTATCCACAAATATCTCTGAATGTGCAGCAGCAAGCATTGGCAGAGTGACATCCGGCGAATATTACTAAAATTATAATCACCCTACTAAGAAAAAAATCATTAGTTCTAAGTTCAATAAGTTGTTGTTTATTTAGGTGGAATGGTAAATCAGCAACAAAAACGTAAGGCGGCGCATATGTACACCGGATGCATATTTAAACACTTCACATAATTCAAGGAAATGTTAATCTATACATCTTAGTAAATTCCTTCTGTAAACCGCTCTTCGATGTTTCGCGAAGCGTACCGTATAGATATTGCAATTAGCACACCGCCCCCATTTTCTTCGGCACTTAGATTTTGATCACTGTTGAAAAATGATGCCTCAGTGTGGTGTAGCTGTACAAATTTTTTCGGGATGAACATTTTTCCATTCTTAACCCAACAAAACCTGAAATTGTTTACTCAATAGATGTGTATGTTTCACTTATTCTTGGTTGGTAGGTGTTCATTAATAAAAAATAGGAGACTTCCCATCAACTCTAATAGCCGCAGTGTTCACCATCGATAAGCGACCCATTACGTTTGCCATATAGGAATGGTTTAAATGCACCTAAAAATTCAGTTTCTTTTCTAGGCAGCCTAAATCTGACAATTATATTATTTGAGCAGCTGCTGCTCTCACATGGGGGGACATGATGAATCACATCCATATCACGCCGACCTATAGAGAACTCCAGATTGGCTATAGAATGTATTATGACTGTAAGACGTTCATTTCTGTGCTCCAACACAACCGAGATTTCCAAATTATTTAATTTTCGTACTGTTAAGTACATTCAATCTCATTTTTCAATGCCTTCACCTCCATAGACAGTTTATTAACATCATCAGGCGAATTCTTGAGTTTTCCGCAGAACTTTTCCAACTCGTCGATCTTAGAGTTAACAAAGTTAAGGATGGCTGTACGGATCGCAGTAATATTTTTCAATGCCTGGGTTCAAATCACTTAATAAAATTGGTAAATTAACATTTTTAAAATTAAATTGTTGGTTACAAGTACTTACTGCGGTACGTATAAAAAGGTCATAAGAAGTACCTGCAGAGAAGAACCGTGCTAGAAATAATTATATGTTTCCGCGTTAAAGTACGCGAATATGATCGCACAAATGATCATTATTGAAGCGCTATTAGAAAGTGCCTACGCACAGTGATAAAAGTTTGGTCAATAAAAACGACGAAAGCGTACTATTCGTATTCGGAGAGCCGAAACAACTTGCCTCAGTTCCCGAAGCACAAATTATCTCAAAAACTAAGATAGATGGATATAAGGAATATTAAAGAAACTATGTTTTACTTAAGAAACCAATTATATTTGGACATAATCTTGTGCCTTCAGAATATTTTTTATTTGAAATTTTGAAGTTGAAAGTTGGAGTACGTTGAGGGGGTGAATAACGGAGGTAGCGACGGTCTATCTAGGTTACCTCTACCACAAGACGTGGAGAGCCAAGAGACTGAAGCGGAATAGGTACATTTTATAGAAGAATTTGCACCAATAGATTTCTATAAGGTGAGAACAGCGACAAGAAGAGATATTATTTTAAGTAAAGTTATGTTATGTATACAACCATGGATGGCCAGAAAACAGAAAGGAGGTCGTAGAGAAATTAAAGCGCTATTACATAAGAAAAGATGAATTATACGTTGAAAGAGGCACGATAATGTGGCGATATAGATTAACAATACCTAGTAGCCTTACAGGTGGTCCCCGGCACAGCGCCTATCGATCTAATGAGGACTTATGTGTATAATCACGAGGAGGAAGGAAACACGGTAAAACATGTAGTAAAGAAAAGAACCTTGATAGGATGACAGGACAGGTGGGATAAGGAAACAGAGAAGGTCCAATGGACAAAACGCCTGGATCCCGAAATTAGGCTCTGGATAAACTGCAAACACCGCAACGTGGATTATTTTCTGACCCAGGTCTTGACGGCGCATGGATGTTTTCGGGCATTTGCAAAGAGAATAGGGAAAGACGTTGAGGACAGCTGCGTGTATTGCAACGAGGTCGATGCAGCTGAACATACAGTTTCCGACTGCGGCAGATGGAGTGACACCAGAAGGATAACGTATACAAGGATTGGACAGGAAATTACTCCCGAGACGCACATTTCATTAATGCTAAAATTCGACAATTAGAAAACTATACATGAGATGATCAAAACAATCATGCGCAAGAAGGAACTTAACGGACGAAATAGATAAAATACATAGATCGAGGGAAGAAACGGTGAGATTACCTAGGCAGCCGACGGTACCTGATGGTATATTTCCACGAATGGTTCCGGGTTTCGTAGAGGGCTTTACTGAGGGGTTTTTATTAGGTAGGCTTGATTGAGAGTCCCGCACTACCAAGTTTTGCGATTGATCAAAGCGATTGGTGTGCATTAAGCATTTTCCCCTGGCAAAAAAAAATACTTACTATTTATCGATAAGAGTTACTGGCAGAACTACATTCAACACATTTGGGTAGTTCTAAAATGGAAGCTCTCGCTCGATCATATTTTTTGGGCCTGGACTAGACGCAGATATCGAAACGTTGGTGAAGAATTGCAAAGCATGCATGAGTACGCAGTAACAAGCCCAAAAGGCCAGAGTATGTAAATGGGAAGAAGCTACAAGTCTTCGAGAGAATTCATTCGGATTTTTTGGGATCAATACAGGGTCAGCATTTTCTGATTATTATGGACGCATATTATAAATGCCCGGAAGTGTTTAGGATGACAACTAAATTAACTATAGAAAAACTACGAGAAGTTTTTGCTCGATTTGGATTGTCTGACCTGTTAGCAACAGAGAATGGAACTCAATTCACGGCTGGTAAATTTATGGAATTTTCTTCTAAGAACGGTTTTCAACAAGTTCCTGCGACGAACGGAGCAGCGGCAAACGCGGTGAAAACATATAAATACGCAGTAAGTAAAGCATTGCTGGATGAAAAAAAAGGCTAATAGTTCGATAGATACTATTAGCGTATAGGAATACTCCGCATTGGGTAACAGGAGAAAGCCCTGCAAAAAGAATGTTTAATAGGAAAGTAAAGACCAGTTTAGATTTATTTAAACCCCGAACGGATAACAAGAAAACAAAAGATAAAGAAGGAAATTTGAAATTTTCAGAGAAGGAAATACCATATGTCAGGGATTATAGAAACCCTAACAAAAGATCGATGAAAAAAGCCAAGATAGATCAAGTTTTAGGGGAAAGGATGTATATTGTTAGATTATTGAAGGAGAATTTGGTATGGAAAAGGCAGACAGCCCAGCTATTTAAAATTATTCAAAGCTCGGAAGAATTAGTTGCTGTAAATGAAGGCAGAAATATAGGTCGATGAACAGGAAAATATGACAAGTAGAATAATTATTAGAGAAACTAAGGAAGAGGAATATATGACGATATAAGACGATTGACGAAAGGGTCGACGACTAACCCTATAGAAAAAGAAAAGAAAAGCAAGAATCCGGAAAAAGAAGAAACGTTCAAAAGCGAAGAAGAAACGGCGAAAACTGTTGAAACAAAGGTTGTAGAAACTAGAAAGACCTGCGAGCTTAGATTAAGGCCTCGAGAGAGACTGAGACGGCAAAATAAATTAGACTTGTGAACTGTTGTTGAAACATACAAAATAAGTATTGCAATTTATACATATAGGTAATTGTAGTTTTAGTAGTGGGGGATGTAATATAGTCGGTTGGTAACATTGAATATAACGAAGTTCATGCGCATATATACACTACCGGCCATATGTGTTTACCCACCTTCATAATTGGCGATTCTTCAAATATACTGTATGTTATCCCTATAAAAGTATTTGTATTATTAAACTGTAAGTACGAGATAGATTATAGTTGCTATGTAATAATTATGTGTTACGTAATGAGCTGACTGGCATTAAGATATCGGAAATGACACTTTTTTTGCGGTTTAGGTCCATTCAGGTAGACGGACTAGATAAAGAGCAGTTTCTGGGAAATGTTTATTGCGGCTGTCATAAAACATGATGACAGACGACACAGGCACTTCAATATAATGAAAAATTTAGTTTACATTCAGCTTTCCCATTGCAAGCAGCGAATAGTGAAGAGTTTGTGCAAAATGTTTTAAAACAGCCAGTAAAATTAAAGTAATGTCGGCAATAGAAGAATTATCAACAGAAACGCGCGTTCAAATAGTGGCAAATCACAACATCGGTAAAAGTAACCGAGAAATTGCTACATTATTGAAATAAAACCGTAGAACACCGTGGATTACAATGTGAAAAAGTATCAAGCAAGTGGCAGTGTATCGAATAAACGGCGACCCGGACGGCCAAAAATAACAACACCAGCAGAAGATCGTGCTATGGTAATAACGAGCAAGCGAAATGGACGAAAAACAGCGCCGAAGTGAATATTTCGTGTCCAAAACACGTTAGTGTCACCACAATGAAAAGGCGTTTGTGCGAAGCTGGTTTGTATAGAAGGATTGCTATGCGGAAACCGTTATTACGCAAAGCAAACAAAGCTAAACGGTTAACATGGGCAAGAGAATACAAAGATTGGACGTTGGAAGATTGGAAGAAAGTACTCTGGACCGACGAATCTAAATTTCTCACTTTTGGTTCAAACAGAAGGACATTTGTTCCTAGATCGAAAGGGGAACGAGCACTTGAATCCTGTGTTATACCGACAATAAAACGTGGAGGAGAATCAGCTATGATTCGGGGTTGTTTTGGCGGTGCCTCTGTCGGAGATGTTGGAGAGGAATGCTATCCCATCTGGAACACGATTAATCGGTGAGAACTTCGTGTTCCAGCACGATAATGATCCGAAACACACTGCCAAGATATGCCGTGAGTATTTAGAACAGCTGGAGCAGAGAAACCAAATTATTGTGATGAAATGGCCGCCCCAAAGTCCAGATCTCAATCCGATCGAGCTTTTGTGGGAGGAACTCGATCGACAGGTTCGAAAATCTGCTCCAACATCGGCAACAGTACTTTGGACGCAACTACAGGATACGTGGAGGAAAATAGAGCCACTAACACTAGCGAAGCTGTTAGAAAGAATGCCGAAATTGTGTGCGGCAGTAATAAAAGCGAAAGGTGGACATATTGACGAATCCCAAATTTAAGTAAATTTATGATTATCATTGCTGGAAAATTGACAAGCACATTGTTTTTATAACTGTTAAAGTGCTTCGTATAAGCACAGAATAAAGGTTTATTTTATAATTAGTATTTGACTTGTTTTAAGGGTGGGTAAACACTTATGGCCGGTAGTGTATATACAGTCTAACTTTGTATTGTTTGTACCTTAGCAGACGCATTAAACGTTTTTCTAAATCTATTATTTTTATTTATTTAATACTCGTAACTTCGGTTACTATTCATCACAAGTAAAAATTATTGCATTTTTTTTCCAATTTCTTAAAGGCATTGTCAATTTTCATATTTACAAAGTTGTCTATTCCGAATGATTATTATTATTATTAGTTGCTTGTACATAGAACCCGGGGATCATAGTTTATTTAATGCTACCGTTGGCGTTTCGTTTTTCCAAGTACGACGGATAACATAAATAGAAAATCAAATGCCCATATAAATAATTAACTATGGATAAGTAGTGCGAGTGCAAATATAATGAACAAAAGCATAACAGTCTTAAATACATAAAGGCTGTTTATTTGATATGATTTTTTACCATTAAAAGTAATAATTGATATACATATTTCACTATAATTTTCATTTAGAAATTGCCGGCTGGAGAATTAAAAACTAAATTAATAATTGCAATAAAACATAATAATAATACGCTTTATTGCAACTTATATCATCGAAATGTACTACATTTCGAAAATAGATATCGTCTATCCAAGCCGTTCAACAAAATCGGCTATTCTAATTAATATCTTATCTTATAAATGAAATTAAAAATACCAATTTATACTTATCCGCTCAAGAAACAATTTTCTTTCATTTATTAATCGACGATTATTTATTTTATTTGGTTATTAAATATTTGTTATGAAAATATGGAGCCATATCTATTAATTATTATTGAAAACGCTATAAAACGTAACAGCTTAAAGTGCTAACCAAAAATAGCAGAGCAGGTTGTAGCTGCTAATGCAAAGAAGCAGTTTTACACCTTACTACCCTGTATAGTGTGCAAATAACGAAGCGTTAGCTCACATTGTGTCGATAATTTAATTTTTACATCTCTACGGAAATTGCAAACGTTTAAGCGTAATTATCGGACACTTTGTATAATGTTTTCGAAAAACTTGTATATTATTATTGATTATTATTCCATTTAAAATAACAAAGTTAATAGCTATTTCCGATATAACCGCAAGTGTCAGATTATTAAAAATATTTTAGTTCAAAAGCACATATCGGCTTTAGCGTATTTGCTTAGTTTTCAAAATTTTCCAAAGTCCTCTTTCGTATATCGAGCGATGCAGTTCCCGGTGGGACACTCTGTATTAAAATATAATAATTTATGATTACATATAACTTTTATGTAGAGAGCATTTTGTTTGATCTCAATTTTAAAGAATACACATAATACGTAATGGATCTTATGGCGGCGCTAAGAAAAAAGAGAATAAATAGGCTAGCGGTTAGATATTGCCCAACTTAGTATTTATACCATAAATGAAACACTACGCATCCTTATAACCACAGCCAATTTTATGAGGTTATAAATATGTCTATCTTGCATAATTAATGTGATGTTTCTGTTTCTAAAAAAAAAAAATAACCAACTAACTGCACAGCCTTGACTGCTCTTTATAATATTTATCGCCAATTTGTGCACTTATGAGGTCCGAAGATTATCCTATATATCTGATAATGAATTGCGTCAATTTGCATAGATACTTCTAGTTAGTGAATCGAAGTATTGGAATCTTGAACGTATCAAGGAATACATATATTAAATGAAATTGCTTCAACGTTAGTCAATGAACTCCACCAATTGAGGAATGGTAAAAAGTTAGAAAAACCTAATTTTTTTATTGTATCGCCAAAATTTTTCGAATGTAATTGAGGGGTTCAGTGGAAGAATTAAGTATTTCTATCTATTTTGGGTATATGCGGAGATATCTTTTTTTTTTGTCTTTAGAGAAAAAGTATGTCTCCTCCGCAGTGTTGTTTAGAGATATTAACGAGTGGATGTTTTACTTTGTACAATAATGAGATATCCCCTGGAGCCCCACAGGCGCATATTCTTTCATTGGTTTCTCTGGTCACTATTGACTTTTTTAAATTATCAAAGTTTACAAGTTGGTTAGCATATCGTTTATTTAAGATTAGATTACACAGTAATCTTCATCAGAAGTTCCCTTTGTCGATGAAAAATAATTGTGTACATAAAACAGTAAAAATGTACACAAAAGATTTTGAATAGTCAAACGGATTTTTAAATTAACAAAAAAAAAAATCACATCTCCTTGTTTTGGAGGCGGAATCTAATGTTGACGAAATTTAATATGATGCGAATCCCCAGAAGAGAAAAATCGCCGTTGGAAGAGATCCGTAATAAAAAGCGTAGAACACAAATGTTCCTCTATGTTTTGAAATGACCATCGCAGAAATTAGATATAAACTATGAGAGTCTTCCTACCAGATGAAATCGAAAGACCTTCAGGACTCTTTTGGCTAGTCTTATAAAAATCTATATAACCAGAGTTGCTCTCAATTTTCGATACCTCCCTACAGCAGAGAGGGCAACGTCAACTATAAATATTTATCATCAATTTTGAATATGGCAAAAATTCACAAATATCTGCAGAAGTACGAACCCGAACAATATGCTTTGCTGCAAGAAAATAAAGCAGCGAATCCTAACGTTCAGTAGGACTTTAACAGAAAATATTTTATTGAGAACTTTCGGCGACTTGGACACTTACTCAAAGCGTGATATATACATGAAAAATAACAAAATCCGCTGATAATGAAGAAGAAAAAAACGGCTGTCCAAACTTTAAAAAGATTTGCATGCGACCAAAGCAGAACAGAAAGATTTTTAAAGATTTGAAAGTTGGCTCGTGATGATTCTGTTGAGGTGCATGCATTCGACTTCCAAGAAAATATACCACTTGCAGTGGCCCCAAACGCTGACGCGCTTTATTAAATACAATTGTGGGTGTACCTTTTTGTAAACACGTTGGCAGCTCAAAAAGAAGTAATTTTTTCACTTCCTTAATAATGTTATTAGATCGGAAGTAAATATTATCTATTTGTTTTTGGACAACTATAGTTTTCAAAATAAAAATTACGTAGTGCTTCAGTTCCTGTTTACCATCGTAAAACTTTGTCACTATTATACATCAACTTCCTGAACCGGGCCCCTGCGATCGAAGCTTTGAGACTATAGAGATTACGAAGGAGACGTATGATTGGATATATTTATCTAAATTCTTACCAAAATTATCAGTGAGGCAAGAAAGATACTTGAAATCATAGGGCATTATTATAAACTTCAAGGACCTCTTCTGACCCATATTTCGCAAAATGGTCTCTACAAAAAAAAGATAAGTTTGCGATTCCTGGAAATCATTTGTAGTGAATCGGTTAGGATGCCTACATAAGTTTCGTAACCTTAAAAAAAGTGAAAACCCTTGTTTGCCTGCTGGTGATGAAGTACTTTTATACAAAAAAAAAAGTATTTTAAAGCCACATAAATCTTAAAATAGATGTGAAACCAAATTATAGCTTGTATACAAGGTTTTACAACAAAACATTAATAATAAATTTAACGTTATTGAAGCTTGCATAAATGCAACTTGAAAAATTAAATTAGATTTCCCCTCTATATTCTGAAGAACAGTAATTTTTAATTACTGCTAGTTGTTTGTTTGCTCAGCAAATTATGCTGCCAAACTAGTTCGTTGGGATAGTTTCAGAAGCAGTGATACTGTTGGATCGATGGGAAAAATATCGCAATTTCTCCTCTCCTTTTTTAAAATGTTATAAAAGTAATATAAGCTTATTGCCCTGACAAATTTGGTAGGAAATATTAAAGATTCGATATTTCAGGACCAGGATTAAATTAATTTTATATTTAAGAGGATGGTAAGGCGTTAAGTTAGGATAGCAACCTGAACTGATTGGTTTACAAACTTCCTTCAATACCTGCTTCTAATGCAGATTTAAGCTTACTATTGAAAACATTTCAACTACTTTGGATGTTGTGATGGAGTAAAGTAACAAGAAGATCGCCTTAATTTATTGAAACATAAAAGGGAATTGCTTAAATTAGCTGAAGCTTTGGAAATTTGTTTTGCAAGGCTTTACAGAGTGATCATTTAGACGCGTACAACGTTGATGACAAAAAGTCTCTAGATAATAATACTCTGGTTCATATTTACTGTTGCAAGAAATGAAATATCGAGTTTTGTCAACAGCATTAAGAGTGTGGCATATTGATGAAGGATGATAAGCAAAGCTTAACTTTCAATGCAATGTCCGATGCTGAAGGTAGAACTTATGTTGATGTATGGTTGAAATACATATTAAGACGACACGCCGCATGCATAATTGGCACGATACGTTTAAATGGAAAAGGTAGAATACACATGAAGGGTGCTGCACGTTCTTGGTTTGAAGGAAGGCAACATGCGTTGACTGGCTTGAACCATTTTTAAGAAAAACTCAAAATTTGAATAGGAACCGCCCAAACGGAAGATTGCAACAAGATAATGCTACGTTCTTTGTCGAAAACTCACCAATATCCGCTTACACTTTTTTTTTTAACTAGATGTAGCTATGCATATTTATTGTATTCATGCTGTTTCTATCTATTTCTTCAATCAGCGAAGGTACCAATTGATCTTGTATGTAGATGACGTTAGAAGAGGTTTAAACAATACGAAACTTACTGTGTTAGGTTAGTTATTTTGTAAAGAATCAGTTAGTCGCATGGTTTCTGATCAAATAAATCAAGTTGTCGCAATATGTGCATCCTCGTATATGCAGATGAGTGTTGGAATTGCAAATTTCACTTAAGCAGACAGAGGATCTCGAAATTAGATCAGGCTGCGGAGCATCCTACGTTTGAATTGTGAAATGGTCTCGTTTATAAAAAAAGCAAAATTCCCCAAGCGAAAGAGAAAGTGGAAAACCGTTATCGAATTGTTTAAAGTGTATTGTTTGCAATATTGTGGTAAACCCGACGGTTTCCTAAGTGTAAAATACCATTCACATTGACCATTATGGCCCTTTGGAGAATACAGCGCCTGGAAACAAATACACTGTCCCCGTGGAAGCTTTTACTAATTCTGTTGACAATTTTCGTCAAAGGTGAAACAATTAAGGTATTGCTTTGGCTCATACAGCAAGCTGCAGTGAACAATATCCGACAGAGACTCGTCATTTGCTTCAACTAAATTTAACGAGTTTATTGACAGTTTAGGCATCAAGTGTACACTTAATTTAGTAGGCTCATTCTATGTCAAGTGGACTAATGGGTCTCATTTGTTCGTCTCCAGTTTTGATGAAATTTTTATGGGATGTACATATGAGTCCTTCATGGAATTATGGTAAATTACAACTTCATAAGTAGCATCCTTGGATCACCAGTTAAGTTATCGCAAAGGCCATTTTTTTTATTTCGCGACAGCAACGAATAAATCGTCGTTTCTTTCTTTGCTGCTCATGAACTGAGATGACAACCATACTGAAATTTGGCGATCCGGCTCAATTTTTTGGGTACATTTTAGTTGTAGAGTAATTGTCGGTAATTCTTTAAAATAATTGTTAGATGCGTGTTTTTGCGGTACCGATAACGATGTGTCGGATTTATCACAATTTGCTGTTAATGTTAAATCTTATAGAATGATTTTCTGAAGTTGACCTTTGCCTCAAGATTTCATTTGTCCAATTTGGTTCATTTTCAAGAGGCCGTACCTCAAGACAGGCACCTCAAATTTAAATTTTCCTCCAATTTGAACTCTTTGAAAAGACTTGAAATTGGTCCACTTGACATGCAATGACCCAGTACCAGTTCTACGTGCTGATGGTCAGTTACTCCTATTCACGTGCTTTCAAAATTGACGGACGGGTCAAAGAATTGGGATTTTCATTTGACAAAAGTAAAATTTGCACTAAATCATACATTTTGTAGATCTATAGAAGAAACTCCGAGCAGATTGTTATTCGAATTGACTCAACGTGGCGAAGTCGAGGATTGTTTACGAGAGCTTCTAGTGAAGTTTTAAAAACTCAAGAATACAACAAACAGTAAGTGCGATAAGACACAGGTGTAAATAAGAAGTTATTACTTAAACGTAAATGTCCGTACAATGTAAGTGCAAACTTGTTTAATGATTGAGTAATAATCTAGGATACAGAAGAAAAGCAGTTTCTAGTTTTATAAAAGCCAGTATAGGTAATAACAAAGAAATGGGCGGTGCAGGTGTAAGCACCGATAAAAATAACAAACCAAGTGGTGTGACTGAAGCAGAAATATCGATGCATGGCATGTTCAAAGCTTTGTCCGAAGTAATGTAACAAAATAGTGCATTAATAGAAAATGAAAGGGGCAGAAAGACTCGGAAAGCTCGTCAGTAATTAGAACAATAAGAAACTACAGCTCATATACATGAATGACTAAACGCATTTATGTATGAAAAAGCCAAATGCTGTTAAAGGACGAAACACTGATTCGAACGAAAATAAAAACAAATTGTTAATTGGACAAGTTTCAAGCGAGTCCTTAAGAAAGCATTTGTCGGTGAAAATGGAGTCTGGATTCTGTGGAAGAGAGTGCAGCAATGTGTTCAACGGTTCAAAAACAATGCGAGTTTTAATTTCCACGATTAGATCAGATTATCTTTTATTATTTATTATTTAAACCCAAAGAAGCTTGTTATGAATGCGGAGATGCTAACAATTGTGTTTGTTAAGGGCTTGCCAAGCGGAAGAATATAGAATCAAAATGCGACAGCGATGCTGGTTGAGACTGTTGCAGCGGCGTACACTATTAGTGTTTATTAGCGCCATTTCATTAATTCGTTACGAAGTTTGTAGAGATAGGTGCGGCTGATTTAAATTTGTCTGTCTTAAATTTGGGGCCAATTTAGTTTGTCAACATGAACCAAGTGTAGAATTTGTAGTTTGAATTTTAAAATATTGCCGCAAGAGAATGAGGATGTAAAGTTGGCAATAGACGTGATAGTCGATAGAAAAAGGGGACGTAACGGGGTCTTGTAGTATATGATGTTATCAAATAAAGAAAAGAAAGCAGGAAATTTAATTTAAGAAGAATATTGTAGTGGTAACGGTTACATAATAGTAATAAAGAATAATATAAATTTATTAATGCGCATATAAATCGCTAATTCGATAGGCTATACTCTTACCTAATCATCTTTTAAATTGTTTTTTTTTTTTTTTATGTTCACTAAACGATGTAAGCTAAAACTATGAAATGAATTTCTCAAATTTGTTATGTAATGTATAAAACTTTCGATAAATTGTTAATTAATTTAATAAAACATTTGTAATCAGTGCGCACACATAATCAATAAAATAAGCAACGCAGTTCGTCAATTGCACAGTACGAACACCTTAAATTTGTTGTCACCATATGTAAACAAGTAGAAATAGGCCAAAATAGATCCAAGCTTAAAATCGGGCTTTCACAGCGCGCAGAAAATTTTAAAGTTGTATATTCTGATCGTTGTAGCGGTGATCATTATTTGATCAATATTTTTTTTTTTATTGGAGTTAAAGATTTATAAGGAAGATCAAACTTCATTTCACTCTTTCCTCCATTGCCTATGAAATTTTTTGATATTAATGTTAGGTTCAGCGATCGAAAACGCTCATTCAGTGAAAAAATTGACCACAGCTCGTTCCGGCATTTCAGGATCATCCACAACGCGAAATTCGTAACCAACCATAACGCGTTGTAGCTAACTCGAAAAATTCACAAAGCGAAATTCGGATTGTGGTTTTTGTAATTATTGTCCACTACGCGTTGTGGTTCTTAAGAAATGCCACAATGCGTTCTGTAACATAGCTGATGCAAACCATTACGCGTTGTGGTACTTAAAAAATGCCACAACGCATTCTAGACGGTAGCTGTGGTAACATGTTGGAATTCGTCAACGGCGTAACATAAATGTTTTTCATTTTCAAAAGTGTGAACGTTGTGCGATAAACATGGATATTAAACAGACATTATTTTATGATAAGTTGAGTGAGTTGATAAAGGCAGCCACTAATCGCAGTACTTTTATTAATGATCAGCGATACAAAAGGTTACTTCAAGAAATAGAAGGCTCCTTCGCAAAAATAACCAACTGCTATCATCAAAGCAGTATCGTCGTCTTAAGTGATATGATGTTTTAAAAATTGCTAACGCGGAAATGTTGATTGAAAGTGGATGTGATAGCAAGGGTAATTCCAAAATCTGTTACTTTTGTAGTCAGTGATCAGAAGGACTTTGACTTATTCAAAGCAAAAAGAACCGTGCGACCTTGTGAGGCAATGTTTGGATTGCTACAAAACGTCGGACTTGCAGATTCAATTCTTTCTAGTGATGTGTACGCTTCCATAGAAACCGAAGAGGAACTGGAATTATTTCTTTCCTCTGCAAAGAAGAATGATCAGCAAAATAATGAAAATCAGGATGAAAAGTTTAATGAAAGACCCTATGAAAAGCTTAATGTCAACTTCATTAAGCTTTTAAAAAATTAAAAAAATACGAAAAGGAAAGAAGTTACACAAGACGTACAAAATTAAATTGAAGAAGTAGTAACAGTATTATAGAACAATGCACAACAATAAGAAAATATAAATTGCCATGGCATGAATATGTTCACGTTGTCTCCGGAGAAAGTTATGAAAATGAGAGCTTCGGTGCAAATGTTACTTGCAAGTTCTATATAAGAAGGAACAACATCAATGCTAAATCTGGCAAAAAAAAAACAAGCACAGAAAATGATTTCACAATCCAATTCAAAATTTCCAGAAGTTGATATTGGGACTAATGTTGTAGTTAGGGTGCCTGATGTTGATAGAGGACGTGCAGCTCTCAGAATTGTTTTAGCTGTTGTTATGTGGATGAATTCATTAGGACTTTATCAATTAGGAACCAAGGATGATCTTATTGACCGCCTTTATGCTCGTAATGAGTCCATAATTGCTGAGAGTAACTTCATTACATTTAAAGACGTACCTTCAACTTCATTAATCTTCGCTCAACATCTATGTTATTGTGCGGAAGTAAGCAAAGCTTTATAAGCTGTCTCTGGAAGAGGTGTTGCACTGATAAAAAATGCAAATGTCGCTCTAAGAACATAAAGCTCAATTCTAAATGTCGTGATAATAGTTCTTGTAAAAATAAATAGTTTTGTAACCTTTTCGTAATTTATGAATCATAATAAAACATTAAACATTTTTACTTCTCCTTTTGTTACATCTGCATTATCTGCATGTTGCACGACGCGTTGTGGCATTTATTAAGTACCACAGCGCGTGGTAAATAATTACAAAAACCACAACCCGAATTTCACTTTGTGAACTTTTCGAGTTCGACAATATAAATTTCGCGTTGTGGATTATCCTAAAATGCCATAACGTGTTGTGGTCAATTTCTTCGCTCAATGAGCGTTTTCGATTTCTGAAACATTAATATTTCAGAATGCAGAAAGTAATTTCACATTTCAGCAGAGGTTGGAGCAGAGGTCTTGGATGGTTTATGATTCAGAGTTGAAATAAATCTTCATAACTCGTACTATACTATAGCAAATATTAGGAGCTGGGTACTAGTTTAGGTTTGAACTTTCTTATGAACATGTAACTCCAATAACAAAAAATATTGGTTACAAATAATGATCACTGCTACAATGAACATTGAAATCAGAATACGTAACTTTTAAGTTTGTCGCGCGCTGTGACCTGACCATAAGTAGTTAAAAAAAAAAACAAATACAAACTTATGAGTCCGTTATTCCGTTCTTCTACTTGATTAATTATTTACATTTGCAAGATTGCATCTGTTTGCGTAGAAATCTTAACGGTAAAGATTTCCCATAGTAAGACGAAAATAATTTAAACAAATAAATATATTGTTATGCGAAAGAGTATATTTTACTGTGGCATGTGCGAAATGTTGATCAAAGTTCTAAATGTTAACGATGCCAAATTACAGCAAGAACTTGAATTATTTCGATGATAATAATTGCTATATAGGACGAATCGAAAATGAATGTTAGCTGTATCGATTAGATCATTAAACTCTACGTCTTTTTTTACATAGTGCTTTTTTCCATACAGGATGTGGCGTCTAAATTCCAATTAAAAACAAGGCCTTGGAAATACAATTCGGGATTTTTACGTTCCGAGGGATTTACCATAAACAATTATGCGATTATGCATTAGTGATTAAGCATGTTACTTACTATCTCCAAAAACATAATATGCTTTTGAAATAAATTTTTATGCAATTTGTCATTTACTATATAGAAATAAAAAAGCTAATTTTGCCATCTAAGATTTTCCGGCATACGTTGAAAAAAAAGGCTAAACCAAGCTAAACCAATCCTAACTTTTTTTGTTTAACTAACTCGTACTTTAAGATACCCCATTTAACAATATTTCATTTTAGATCTATGAGGAACAGCCGTTTCTAGAAGTTTGTCGATAGTTTTTGGACGCACCCAGTATTTACATATAGGATGTTTAAGAAACCCAAATAAAGCTTCAGGTCATCGTATTTTGATGCCCGAAGATAAAATCAAAGAAGAAAATTTGTCTATAGGACATAGTTTCCTCCTAGAAACATATATTTAGGTTTAAATGAAACAGTTGAAATAAAATCGTTAAAAATTCAATCAAATGATAATTTTAAATATTTCAATAGATGTGTTTAGATTAATGAATAATTCTTAAATGCACTTTTCGAATCTAAAATATAATTTTACCAATTTTAATAGTTATTTTTCGTCAACAAAAATATCCCACAATTATCCAGGTGTCAACTGAATTTTAGCGCCTTTATATACAAACTTTATATGTGTTAGTGTATTTACATAAGTAATATTTCTTTTTCTTTTCTTTAATATCTTATAGAATCGTTTCGATAGATTTACTTTTCTATACACAATATCTTTTTTTCCTTAAACTAGCTGCCTACTAACTCAATCTGTCGATATTTTTTCCTCATATTCGAAACTGAGTCTTTAAACAGAACCGGATCTAATCGTAAATTCGACCTTAACAAAGGCATATACCCGAAAACAGCTGCGAACGTATTAAGGCATGTCTGTCTTTGGATAAAATGATCGGGATCATTCCATGGTGACCAACCTCCAACAGTTGCCAATCCTTTATATTGCTTTCTTTGGGTTACCTTTATCGGCGGCCTCCTTGTCACATGGCTCACTAAGAAGTTCATCAGAATATCCTCACAATTTTGACTCTGCTCGACAGTCTTATGAAGCAACGGACTTAACCACTGAGTATATAAGACATTGTAGTAACGATGGTAGAAAGCCGCACCAGTTAAAACAATCGAATAGTCATTAGTCCACTTCGATGTATATCCCCAGGAAGCTTTCGCATCATCCCAATAGTGAGATCTTGCTGGGTATCCAACGATTCTCTCAGGAAATTGCTGCCACACCTTAAAAGCAAAATCCACTTCATCTGTTGTCATTGTAGTATCTTCATCAAGCGATAATACTGCTGAAGTTTCAATTAAAGGGTGCGGATAGAATCTTTGCGCAATACCAGCATTTGTCGGATCAGAAGACGATGATTGAAGCACATGAAAGTAAATATGGGACGGTAGTGGTGGCCAGCGATTGTTTGGTGGTGATCTTTTATCGTTAGACCAAACAACGATTATCCGATGTAAATATTTACTTCTAGATAAATTAATAATCAAACGGTAGAGTGTTGAAGAAGGCGTAAGATTCAATCCTAGTTGGCAGTAGATGACAGCAGTGAAAGTATCACTGTGAATCAAAGAGTGAAATGGAAAATCATTTGGAGAATCTGAGAATTTTTGAAGTGTCACTAAAGCTCCAGGATGAAAATTCCAAACCACCCCATTTCTTGGCAAGCTTTTCGGAAGTCGATCTCTTATTATTTCGAACGTTGTAAACACTATTTTCTCAATCGATGAAAAATATCGATCCCACAAGATCTGTGTTTGCTGTCGTAATTTTAATATCTTCCTTGCCGAAATAGATCGCACCATATCAGGAATTTGCAACAACAGCCGCTCATCAGCAAAAATTGCAGCCTTCTTCCAATCAATAACTTGCGCAAAAGGAAGTGCCCATCCATTCGATAATATCACCGGAATACATCCAGCTTGCAAAGTTTCTAGGAATCTAAATGAACCCAATCGCCTACCTCGTGGAACCAAGCAATACGTTGAATTTTGTAATAAAACATCATAATCATACTTGTCGAATTCCTTATTGTCTTCATCACATCGTTCGTCTTTCATATCTTTCCAGCTTTTACCATGCTTGCAAGTTGTAACAATTATAACATCTTGCGCATTGTGTATGTGGTAAAAGGAGTTCCTTGTCTCCGAACCTATTCCATGAACGTATCTTTTCCCTTTAAAAGCAAGTAAATAATTCTTATTTAACGGAAAATTATTTGACGATACGAATCCTGGATCACCACCTTTCTCGGGAAATGTTTTGTGGAATAGAGGTATACTAACATCGAAATTAGGCCTGAAAATATTTTCGGACATGCTTGCCTTAGCGAGGATTGCAAAACCATAATCGAAATCTAATCCGTTTTCATTATAATCGGGCCACGTCCCAGCGTATAAATTGAATATAACATGATTTAATCCACGATTCCAATATGGTAATTTCAACACACGGTTTTGTAAATTCTTAACATAATCTGCACTTAAATGATCTCTATCCAAGGTGTCTAATGATAGAACGAATAAACATGCTTGCGTTGGGTTTGAAGTATAGTAACGTGATTCCCTCAAAACTCTGAGTAATTTTTGGTACGAATGGCTAGGTTCTACATTTTCTTCTGGAGGATATACGTAGATTCTAAAATCTTTCTGGCACCTGCTAATATCGAAACAAGTTTCCATTCTGCATAATCGAGTATTCTGCAAATCTGATCTGGGTCTCTCCCTTTTCCTATTAATACTACCGGTTCGAATTCCATTTACATCAATGTATGTTGAAAGATTATTTGTTTCTACTATATGTTGATCGTTTTTCAGACGATAGCCGCCGAAATAACAAAATGCTAGAAACGCACAGCAGCAAATTACTAGAAGATATCGTTTCTTCGCTTGCATCGTCGTTATATCACATTTTAACCTAAATTGTAAATCCTATTCATTTCTATAGGACGTTTTAGACTGTTCAGGAGTTCTTTGTTTATTTTTGCTGATAAATTCATCGTTTTCTATAGCTGTCAACTGCATAGCAGCAACTTAATGTTAAAACACGATTTTCTTGACTAGAAATCCTCTTTATGTTTTACGTTTTTGTCACACAAACATCTTGTCGAATTGACTTTATTTGCCCGGAACAAGACGTACACACGCCGGAATACTCGGATTTTTCATTTTTACACAACATTTAGCACTGACTAGTCGATATAATCCGATTACAAATCCGAGTTTTACGTATTAACTCGCCATCAGAAAAGGCAAGTTAAGAACTGTCGCTCGCTTGTGACATTAATTGAAGATCATGTTAGCCCCCCCACATTTGCCCGCGCTATTGCCGATAATTTGCGATAGATGGTGCCAGGGAATTAAAAAAAAAATCAGAGATTAATCGTGTAAAATACCCTATTTCTGCGCGATTATCTCTATTTCTATTGCGTAATTAAAAAGAATATAATTTATAATTAATTACGTTAATAATCGTTAAAAAGCCTAGCATACAGGTTGAAATATTGAGTTTATGCATATTGAACGATAGAGAGCGCGCATGCATATCAAATAGTTTTGTTTAAATACCAGGAATAAATTCAGATTCAATAAACATATTATACGTTCGTTCGATTGTAACAGTTTCGATACTTACGTTATATTAATCAATTCTGTTAACAGCAGAGACCATCTGCTGGTATTTACACATGTATTTTTTTACGAGGAGTCAAGGTTGTATTGCGTTACCAACGTTAAAATTAATCGGATTTTAAATTCGGAGGGGAATATCCTCATATACAGGATGATATAACTTAAGCATACATCATTGCTATCTCCATATATTTATCATGATTAATGTTAGAAAGTAGCTTAAATTAGCAAAGCAATGCTAATTAATATACAATCAACAGATAAATAATGAATAATGATAGCAAGGACTGTGGCGTAGTATGGTAAACAACACATAAGTATCGGCACCCTCCGCACCACACAAGTTTAATTTATTATGTAATAATACAATAAAAAGTCCGGGACGGCCGTTTCGAAGACACGAACAGTCCTCATCATCAACCGGTGACCGACTGATCATCACTCGATCACTATCATTCGGTTACCGGTTGATGATGAGGACCATTCGTGTCCTCGAAACGGCCGTCCCGGATTAATTATTATATAATTAATTAAACTTGTGTGATGCGGAGGGTGCCGATACTTATGTGTTGTTTAATCAACAGATACAGCGTATTGTCGGGAAATTTTGAATTTTAACGTTTTTAAAAATGTTTTCAAATGTTTAACAATATGTAGTATGTTTTAGATATTTTACAAGATAATTTAATTTATAACAATGGAGTCTGAATAAATTACTTTCCAAAAATTTATATTCAGCAAAATTCATTGAGTCAAAATTATAGCTCACTTTTCTAGACTTTAAAGAGAAACAAGTGCTACGCTCCGAATATGTCGAAAACATATATAGTTATACAATTCTTTAAAAATATCAAAATGTGTTCTAGACTATTCCAAAAGTCCAAAAATATTTTGATTTTTCGAATAGAAATCGTACTTTTAATCGTATCTATATATGTAACTCAAAAAGATACGAATATTTTACTTCCTACACCTAAATTTACTAATTTTTTGAATTATTTTGTTAAATCAAATTGATCGTCCTCCAATAGAAAGTATTTTGATCAAATAAATTAAAATATGCCATATTTGTATATTGTTCTTTTTATGATAAGTTAAATAATCATTAATTCTTTAAATGTACAGTGCGTTCTCTTCGCATAATGTGTAAAAAACAGCTTGAAATAGAAATTAAAATATTTTTATTTGGCGGCTTGAAATATTTTATTTGAAAATTCGATGTATTTTATATTAGATTATAAAACTTCTTTTTCTTAAATGGGTGAAAAATCTTTGCTAAATACATGTTTTCTATATTTTTCTAGGATACCCGTATACGGACTTTTTGCTTTTTTACATTATGATGATTCATACTTAATTAAATAATCATAAAAAATTTATTAAAAATATACGAACCGTACCTATTTATCTACTGGAAAAGAACACTAACATTTGAATTTTCTCTACAATACATTATGTAATTTTTCTATTTTTATGAACGTTATTTTTTATGAAATTATTCTGATTGGTAATGATGATAGCAAGGACTAAATAAAAAAATATCGGCACACTCCGCACCGCACAAGTTAATTAATTAGTCCCGTCTACAGTTGAAAATGAGGATCGAGGTACTCTCGAAACAGCTGTCTCAGATTAATTAATTAAACTTGTGCGGTGCGGAGTATGCCGATACTTTTGTGTTGTTTGCTATTCTGTTTAACAAATATTTAGTGTTCTTCTCGTTTGTCTGTATTGTTTTATAAAACTAAACACGGTCCTTTTTATACAACAATTCATCATATTATCAAAATCAACTCCGTCTGTTGTCATTACCACCAAAGCTCCAAGATGACAATCCCAAACCACTCCTCTCTTGGCAAGTCCGAATAGCTTGCCGCTATTTTCACTATTTTCTCAATCGATGAAAAATAACGATCCCGCAAGATTTGCGTTTGCTGTCGTAATTTTAATATCTTCCTTGCCGAAATACTTCGCACCATATCAGGGATTTGCACAACCGCTCATCAGCAAAAATCTTTTTCCAATCGATAATTTGCGTAAAAGGAAGTGCTCATTCATTCGATAATCTCATCGGAGTACATCCAGCTTGCAAGGATTGTGGGATAGCATGGCGAACGACACAAAAATATTAGCACATTCCGCACCACACAAGTTTAATTAATCAATCCTATCTACGGTTGAAAATGAGGGTCGACGTATCCTCGAAATAGCTGTCCCAGATACCGGTTGTATTTTATTTCAAATTTTAAAAATTAGGTAATAATTGTAATAATACGCCAGAAAAATAATATATATTTTTTTACATTACACCAACGCCGTTAATTTCATCACTTACCAAAATTAGTAGAAATTGAAATAAAACAGTGGCGTACAGTTTTTCCCCTTATTCTATATATGTTGAATCCCAAAAATTTTGCAGCGATTATAATCGGTCGACTGGTTAGGGTACTTTTTGCCTGAGATATTGGTCAGCGTGCTCTATTCGTTTTTATATTTTGTACTTATTGACAATTACTGAATATTTTGCGTCAAAAGTAACAGTGCAAATAAGTTTGATGAACACAAGCGGTACAAAAAGATTTATAATTTTATTCTCTTTTTAATGGCAATTTAAAAATATTCTAAATGTCAATTAGAGTTGTTACACCTGAGATTAAATTTGATAAATTTCAAGTTGATAATCGGACGTACCACTATAAGATCTAAGATGGCATGTTTGTCGCCAACCAAAAAAAAAAAAACAGTTTTATAATAATCACGTAGTCTGTGAAGGTAATCACAATGAAGGTCGAATAAAAATAATATCCAAAAATAAGCAAAAGAAAGTTTATTTAAAGTATTTAATTCTCGTCAAAGGAACGTACAAAAGCTTAAGACTAGATTACATTTATTTATTTCCAACAGATTCCATATAATATATCCTCAATTTCATAATAATAAGTTACAAAAATAGTTAACATTGCTCTTTTATAAACTATTATCAATTACAATATTAAATAGTTATCGTATATTTAAAATAGCACAGCACCGTTTAATGATCCATCGCAATTATTGGTACGTTCAAGAAAACTCGCAATTGCCATATTTATTCCTTTAGTACTTATTATAATTTTATTCTATATAAAAAATTTAAAAAAAGAAGATTCACGTCATTTCAAAGCTAACTCTTGCTGCTTTTCATGCTGCTGGATACGTGTTTATCAATAATATCAATATTACACACTGTGTTACTAACACAAATAAACAATTGAGAGTGCAACTAAAAAAAGAACATGTTTACAATTCTATATAAATTATTCGCTTGTATTTGCCTCTTTAAAAAGGAGGTCTGTTGTTTTTACAGAGATAATAATATTTGCGTATGTGTATATGTATATCAGTGTTATTGGATATAGTATTTTATCCATGTACATTTCGCTAAAAAACGCGCGTAACGATTCTGCTAACTTGATATTTATTTTACATTCCGCGTTATTGTTCATTAAAAACAGGAAATGAGTTAGTTCAAGAATGTTTCGCGTGGTAATGGGTGTGGAATGATTGTGAAATCGCAACGTTTCAAATAAATCTAGAATCAAATGCGTTTCTGACGTAAAATTGTATACTTTTAATTAAGTTGAAAGCGAATCAAGTGAAATATTTTCATGCTGGGTGATATTTACTAACATTGAAACGCTATAAAAAGTTTTTACGGTTGAATTTCCTTTTGATAACACAAAAAAAAATCTAATTTAAAAATAGCTTTTTCTGATTTTGATTTTTTTTTATTTATAAAATTTATAAAATTAGAAATATTAATTTTTTGACCCAAGAAGTTGAGGAGTATTGGTAATGGCTTCGGGCTACAATGATAGATAAATTGTGATTATAGCTGCTCGTTATAGATCCCATCACATGGATTAACAAATTCATTCTCTTTTAATGTTAATTTATAGTTGCCTTAAAAACTAAAAATCAAGTTGATGAATCAAATAATGAATCCAAATGATCATTTATCTTCTTCCAACACGTACTATAAAGAGCGGTGACTTCTCGATTTGGGCAATTGGTCAATGATCTTCCATGTTTGGAATCGCATTGTGATCGGAGAAGAACTGCAATTCGGAATATATTCAGAAGAATATCATTTGCAAGGTTCATCTTCTAATGAAATTGGTAAAGAATTCAATTCATCGTTTGTAAGAAAATTAACATTTCGAATGAAACTTGCGGGTTTACCATGAAACTAAATCAACTAAATTCTGAAGAAACTAGACAATAGGTAGGTTTATTGATTGATTTTCCCTTATCTGCAGGTCACTGCTGTTCAAAGTTTTCATTGTTTGAAACTATGACGCTTCAATTGTGCTAGTTATGAGGCCATAGAAAAGAGGGTTGATTGTCTTATGTGAAATTAGTCTATCACTGATAGGAGTGAAAATGAAACGGAATCGTGTTTGGTGCAATACAAATTCTCCGTCAGAAGACTCTACCAAAGCTTACCGATGATCATGTGCTACCTTTAACTATTGAGAGTAAATCCTCACATTAAGCAAATCGGTCATACATTCTTTCTTAGCTGTTACATGCACATGGAAGGAAACTCTGTACACTTGATTATTGGACGGGAAGTTAGGAATTACTTTTGTTCTCAAATTCACACCAAGGGACTGGTTCCAATTAGTTAGATTTTCGAGTACCCAAGCCTAAAGCGTTTACCGTTTTGAAACGACACCTAATTTTAAAGAGTTTAAGAAATTGTATAACAGTGGTGATTTGTAAAAAAATACCACAACCAATGATAAATTTTTTATATCAAAAATGATTTTCATGCAAATCAGGCAAGAAGCTATAGGTAAACTATACTTTAAGACAACATGTGATGGTGAAGAATTCCATTGCAATAATTTTAATAACAGTCAGGATGTGCATCCGATAATTTGAGAACAATTCAATGAACCTCAGAAATTACTTATATGATTTCCGAACTGATTTTACCACCTTCTCCAAAACCTTGTTCATAAGAAAACTGTCGAAGAAGATGAATGCTGAATATTATCTATGCGTTTTTATTGAGAGAATAAAGTTTTGCTTTAAATCTTTTGTTTTTACTCGTTGAAGGTGTATTCGAAGTTGAAAATCAATTCGCTTGCAAAAGAACCTTTGGTTAACATCGAATTAATAATAATAAAAAAAAAAACAGAAAAGAATTAGTTAACCCAATAAGACAGCCGCAAACACCTTTGACAATATATCTGCCAAACCCCGTAAATTAGACCTCAGGTCGCTATTATCTCACTTTTGTAAACTTCCTTATTTTTGATATATTTTTTTAACCCTCAAGTGCTATCGTGGGGTGTTTCGGAACCCCAGAGGTCATTTTTTTTTAATTTTTTCTAAAACTATTTTTGTCACATTTCTAAGGTTCCAGGTATTCGCCTATGCAAATGAGATATGTAATATAGTGTAATTTATTATTTACCATATTCTACAGTTTTAGCAAAAAATAGCTTTTGGGGTGTCTCAACACCCCACGATAGCAATTACGTTTGTTTTTTTCAAAAATAGCGTAGTGTATTCTAACCAATGATTTAGAATTTTATAGTGATAATAGCCCTCGTCCTCTTTTGGGGAAATCACAGATGTTGTTGTGCATGTAAGTATAGGGGATTCACTTATATACGTTCCAATTCGGCGATTTTTATTATAGTACCTACATGTACAGGGGATTCACTCATTTATGTTCGACTTCGGTGATTTTTTACAAATCATATAGTGGTATTTCCCCTGATTTCTGTACGGCGTATAAATATTCGACTCAAACAAATTTCTTACTCAGTTCCTCACAAACCAGAGCGTCGTCAACTTGTTCCTTATTTCCCTTCTATAATACGTGTATTGAATAGTAAAAACAATATGATAAAGTTTCTAACTGATGAACAATTAGCAAATCTTGCCGAAAACTTTTACGATGATGTTAGTGAAAGTGAATGCCCTGATGAACGTGATGATGATTTGAGTGATGCAGCAAGCGAACATAGTGATCACGACACATGTTCAGAATTTGAAGTCGAATCTGAAAACGAAAGTGAAGAAGACTTAGGTGATGTCAGTGCAAGAACAAGTTACTTCTATGGACGAAATCGATATAAGTGGTCCAAAAATCCTCCTGCTACTTCACATACCAGATCTTCTAATATAGTCACTCTTCGACCGGGAGCAAAGGGTCCGGCAGTAAATACTCCTCCAAGAACACCTTCTGAAGCATTTTCTCTTTTCTTTACGGAAGAAATTCTAAATGAAATACTAGAGCATACAAATGCAAAAATAACGGAAACGAGTTCTTCTTATGGACCAACGGCAAGTTATGTTGAACATGTAGACACGATTGAATTGAAAGCATTTCTGGGACTTGTAATTTTGGCAGGAGTGTTTAAATCAAACCACGAAGATACTAGAAGTCTTTTTGCAACGGATGGTACGGGACGAGATATTTTTAGAGGTGTCATGTCTAAACAACGGTTTTTGTTTCTTTTGTCAGTGCTAAGATTTGACGATCAAACAACTAGAAGGAACAGGATTGACAATGGTGATAAACTTGCTGCCATTTCAAAAATTTATGAAATTTTCAACGCAAACTGTACGAATAATTACAGTTGCAGCGAATATGCTGTTGTAGATGAAATGCTTGTTGGATTTCGCGGCCGCTGCTCTTTTCGCCAATATATCAAGAGTAAACCAAAAAAATATGGCATCAAAATTATGTGCTTATGCGATTCGAAAACGCATTATCTGATCAATTCATTTATTTATACAGGAAAGACAACCGAACCCAATCCAAACAAACTTTCAGTTCCAACACGTAGTGTACTCAAATTAATTTCTCCGATCATCAATACAAATCGAAATCTAACAGGAGATAATTGGTTTTCTTCTATAGAGCTGTTGAATGAATTGAAACGGGTTGGTATAACGTATGTTGGAACACTTCGTAAGAATAAGCGCGAAATTCCGCCAGCATTTTTACAAACTAAACAGCAACCAATAAACACCTGTAAATTTGGATTTACGCACGATAATACGTTGGTTTCCTTCATACCAAAAAAGAACAACTGTGTCTTGTTGGTTTCGTCTATGCATCACAATGGAAATGTTGAAGTAAATGCAAAACCTGAAATAATAAATTTCTACAATTGTACCAAAGGGGGAGTTGATGCTTTAGACCAGAAGTGTATGACGTACTCCTGCCAAAGACGAACCAGACGATGGCCAATGGCTATATTAGGAGCAATGGTAGACATTTCACGTGTCAACAGTTACATAATTTTCTTAGCCACTTCAGACCATACAGTTAACATGACACGAAGAGAATTTTATATTCGTCTAGGAAGAGAACTCGTCAATGACCACGTAAAAAGACGATACCAAACAAAAGAATTGTCAACTAAGCTAAACTCAATTATCAAAAATTTACTAGGCTTAGAAACACCACAACAACAGCCACAAGAAGCAGAACCTTCAAGAGCCTACAAAAGGTGTCACATCTGCGGGCGAAATAGAGACAAGAAAATAAAAACCACGTGTCATAGATGTCATCAGCATGTCTGCAAGGAACATTCTGAGCAACTTGTAAAATGCGCAGAATGCTTACAAAGGTAAATTGTAAGAAATTTATAAAAATCTGATTACATGAAATAACACATTACATGTTTTTTGTCAAATAAAATGTACGCCTCACAACGTCATTGTCAGAATTTTTATGTGAAATGCTAATGGCATTTTCTTTTACAGGGAGTAAGACCATAGTTTCCAGTAACAGAAAAAACCAAGACATCTTAACAATACAGAACACAATTTTGTAAAAAGAAAAAATTGTACGAAGAAATACTTTTTACATAATTTTTATGAATGTAACATTTCCTCCTAATTTTCTGTTTTGCTTTAAATAAAGTTTTGTTTTTCCTTACAACAATCGCAAGATAAAGGTCTAGTTATTACACTGTGGGTTTAAAAGTGAAAAAAAAAGATAACTAACAAAAAAAAGCTAAATTTAAAGAGTGGGGTGTAAAACACCCCACGATAGCAGTTGTGTTACCTGAAAACACGATAGTACTTGAGGGTTAAATCAATAGATTAGCTTACTTTGGGATATTAAATACAATGCTCAAATTTACGATAAGACCTACAAGGTGTTGTAAAAATTAGAAAAACGTTAATCCCAGAAGTAGCAAAATGATGGCCAAAATTTATATGAGTGGGGTACCCCATCCGTGGACGTACTATACAGTAGAACGTCGATAATTTCGCTTGATTGGGGCTGGGCCATTTCTGAATTATCAGATTGTACGGATTTACGAAATGAACCAATAAAAGTGTTGGAAGATGTCTTCAACGGCAAAGAATTCGTTCGTAATTCACTCTGATGACTACAGAAGTGGAGCGGATGAATAAAACTATTAATGCAGTGCATTTTAATTACAGAAAAAAATACTGTACTGTATATACAGTATTGCATGCACGGACTATTTTTCTTTATTTTATTTACAGCAAATCTAGGCCTACAACAAAATACAGTACAATAAAATACATATGCAGAAATACTGTATAGTAGGAAAAGTCGTTAAAAAAGAATGCATGAAAGTATGAATTTGCATCTTGGATTAAGTTTTAAAATCAAACTATAAATAACTGTGATAACAGGAGAATATAAAATTGTAAAGGAAATATTGAAAAAAAAAACATTTATTTCCATAAAAAGTATGTTGGTTCGTTATATGGTACCCTCTGTGAATTACTTCACGTCTTTTTCATGGGTATGTAAAGAAATGGAGAAGTAAGAGGAGCCAAAAAAGAAAGGAACCAGACAAAAAATTCCCTAATAAATTGGGCCACCGGTTTCCACGATCTTGGGGAGCTTCCCGATGTTGCTACTATACGTCTCTTTCAAATTCAACGAAGTAGTTGAAAAATTAGTTTTCTGGATACGCCTAATAAATTCCTCAAGAATCTAACGATGTTGAGTTAGATTTATCTGAATGGTTGCTACAAATATTGTGGCGTTTTCCCTATTTTCGGTGAATACATAAAAAATTACATTTCCTTTCGCAGATATCTCATCCGTTTTTGTGGTTAATAACATTAGTTTTATTTTTCTTTGTATTACATCATTTTTAGTAAGATAGCGTTTTTAATAAATTTAGTAGTTCGACAAAAGTAGCTATGCACGTGAAGATGCTAATGTGACAAAGACCTTATTTTGTGCAGATTTAGGTAGAATAGGCGATCGCTCTTTATAAAAAAAGTTTCCCTTCTTTTGAATATAATCAGAATGCTTATTGAGTTTACAGGGTGATTAAACATTAAGCAAAGATTACAATGAATGAAACAAACTTAACATAATCTCGTATTTTCATAATTTTTGATCATCCTGCATGTTTAATCAACATTCCGAGTATCGCAAAAAAATGTTTGTAAATATTTTTTTTCAGTAAAAATAAGAAGTCAAAACTTTATAAGAAATAGCTAGTCCATTCCTTTTACTTTTAATACAAGTAACCAAAGTAACACACTGCCAGTACATTTTATCTCGTTCTTTTTTATTGTACGCTTTAATAGAAACAGTTAATAGGACTAACTCCACTAAAATAGAATTTTGAAATATTCCACTATGTGAGGTTATCAGCTTAAAATAATCCACGTTAGTTTCGATTGTAACAACAGGAAGTTAGAAATGTAGCTCACTATTTCAGCTGAGTTTAGCATTAATCGGATCAGCACATTTATTTATTGCAAAGTATTGTAACATTATTATTTCTTAGTAATTCCTTTTTTTCCGAAAGCACTCTTTGAGGATCAAATAGTTTTAGTCACTAATTAAGATATTAAAATTAAACGAAATCCTTACAATGTTAAAAGATATACTTTAACACCATTTCCGCGAGGAAAAATTACTAAGAAACGGGCTTCATTTTATCGTTCTCCCCTATCTCCGAAAGTTTGGCGACAAACCCTATCCTATTCGGGATGTCCCAGAAGAAAATGTAAATATTTTAGAAGGCAATAATAACATGGATCCGAATCATAACAGAGGAGATCACTTTGAATTATAAATAGAATAATTAATAAATGCTGTATAGTGCAAAGCTATTTTTGTCGCCCTGTACTTCGGTTTAATCGAAACAATAATATACATTTATTTAAAAAGAGTTTTAAAAAAGTTACTAGGTATTATTGCTCATTTTTTTTGTTTTTGTTGGATAAAGTAACATACATATTATTTATCATTCTTTCAATTGAATCTATAATAGTTATGTCACAAATTACATATAAAAAAATTAAAAATTAATAAAATAGAATCGTACTCATGGGGCGCATTTAAGGACGGAAATTATTTATCTGTAAGGACCGCGACCAGGGGCTTTTGGTGTGGGTTTTACACCCGAACCCCTCGGCTTGTTGAACTCGAAAGTGGCGCATTTGGGAATGTGTCTAGCTGCCGCGGTCTCGTTGAATCTGCGCCCGCAATGAGGACATTGGACGTAGTCCGGATTGGTTGAAGTTGGCGGAGGTGGTAGATCGGATAATTTGCCGCCTTTCGCTAGGTGGGCTTGGGCCATTTTAGCCGCCCGAATCGTGCTGATGAATTCGTCATGCGTTTGGCGCCAGCTACCCTTCTTACCTGATCCTGGCTTGGAAGTCTGAAATTCGAAATGAGGAAATTATATTTTAAAGCGTAAGTAATACATATTTCATCTTCCGTTAAGATTGTATTTTTCATTCGTATCGATCAAATTTCAAAATAGTAAAAGTAAAGAGTATTAATTTCGCCGTAACTATTATTAATTTCAAGTCTTGATTGATTAATTTATTGCCCAATAGATTAAAATAATAAATTTACACGACAAAAGTAACTATTGTAAAACAAATAATTTTAACTAAAATAAATCTAATACAAAACCTAACGTGGAATTATAAAAAGTGCATTGTGGACGTGGATTTGTTCAATAGCGTAGGCAACGCGGAGAAATGAATATCAGTGGAGTGATCGGATATTAAATGGTAAGAGTTGCAGAGGAGATTATGGCATTATGTTGGGGATAGTAAAATGTATGACAATATCTGCCGGAGGATCGAGGAACAAGAAAACCAATCCAATTTAGTAACTCAGGAGCATCAATATCATTGTAAAAAAAAAAAGATAAAATAAAAAGAAGCTTGATATCAGTTCCGCTGAGTGTGAATGAGTGGCATAGCATTCATTCTGCTATCTTTACATAGAAGATTGCGCTGTTTGACAACTACTTGGGAGTTATCAATGCGAGATATTCAGATAATATGATTTCATTCCAAAAATTAATCCATTATATGCAGTTTAAAGGAAGAAATTTTTGGAAACTATTACAAATAAGTATATCCAAGCCTAATACGAATCGATATGGAATTTTCTTTCCAATCCAATCGTGTATTTATTTGAAAAACAGAGTTTTTGCAATTTAAAAATATTCATATTTGGAAACAGTTTGTAAACAGCCTCTATAAATTTTTGTAACGATAACGATAACGTATGGTAAATACAAATTATTTACATGCTTCATCGATTGTACGATGAAGCTGATTGTATTTAAAATGAGAAAGTTGGTAACCGTTTCCGTTACAACCGGAAGTGTTTTGTAACCGAAGACATTGCAATAAGTTTCAAATTGTTACATTTTTATTTATGGCTTGTCTAATCACTATTTAAATGCGGGAAGGAATTAGGATCCCGCCCAAAAAAACATCATCCCATGACGTCTGTCGGTACCTTATTCAGATCCCGTGTGGGGCCGTTCGTTACAGCCTTTAAAATAACAAAGTAAAGCCCTACTTCCAGAGAACTGGAAATGTAGAATTATGCGATCATGCATAACTATAACCAATCCCTCAATATCAACACCGAATAGGATTGTTGGACAACGTATACCTGTATGTATACCTACCTTAGTTTGACCCCTCATCGTCTTCCTAGCGAACGGCTCCAACTCCGTGCCCTGTACTCTATGTTTAGTAGCGTCGTACATTTTCCTCTTCTTCTTAACGGTCCTTGCGCAGATGTCTTCGTGAATTTGCAGCCGGTCTGGCGCGAAACGTCGATTGCAAAACTTACACGTCGCAAGGTCGTCCTTAACCGCCGCCGATGGAGGTCCTCGAGGTGTTTGCCGAGCCGAAGGCCGTTGCGTTGATGGCGCCCGATCTTGCGTGGATGTCTGTACAAATTTGCAAGCGATAGAATTACGTACGTTCGAATGGTGCTACAAAAGATTGTATTTATAGACGCGTACGAACAAAAATATGCAGAGCTTTTAGGTTCGCTAAGATGATATTCCAAAATAACAATAAAAAAGAACTCACTCGTCTCCCTGACATGCTGGTCTTGTTCGGCGAAGTCGGAGAACTCTTAGTAGGTGTGTTGCTTACGGTCGAGGTTTTCGATCCTACCGATGTACGTTTTGGACTTGTCGGTTGAGGTTGAGGTTTTGACACACTTTTCTGCAATACGGGCTGGAAGCGAAGAAGAAGAAAAAACAGTTCACTTGGCTTTTTCTACATTGCGGGATTACGACAAATTTTGACCGGTTGTCATTTTTGACAACGACTGTATACGCGTAAAAAGTGTTATGGACGTACAAAAATGACGAAAAGTTTTAACGTAATTCGGTTCAATTTGCGCGTTAGATTCAGAATATTTTAATTTTATGAGCGCTTTTTGACGGAAATTTCTTCGTATTCTCGGTATCATTTTATCTTCACGTAGTTGTCACAATAAAAGCAATAGTTGTGTTTGGAATTATACAGGATGATCCCAAAGTTTAGAGATTTACATTAGCAGGTTGCAAAAATAAATCGTTTTACCAAAAAATCGCCTATAAAGACGTTGCTAAATAACGGAGATTGCGTATAGAGTTTCTGTTAACAAATCACTCGATGCTATGGATGAAGGTTAATTCTTACGCTTCAGAAGCGGGATTATTGTAGAGTGGTGTTTACGGTGAGGTGAATAAGATTCTGGACTGCCCGTTTAAAGAAAAGTGCAAGAAAGTTGTAAAGTGGAACTTGTATGTTGTGATTCTGGAAAAACCGTGGTAGGATTGTGTGCGAGATAAAAATGTCGAAAAAATAACGGAGTTACGAAGAACATGATAGGTAAAACGACAGAAAAAAAGTTAAAAAAAGAGGTTGATTTGCGTAATGCTGTGGCTGGGTCAGCTGATAAAATTTGGCAAAGTCTGTTGCAGAATTGGCATCCGCATTCTCTGTGAAACAAGGCAGTAATCACGAACACTACGTATTTGATTTGGTTCAGAATATTTGCCAAATATTTCATGTGGAAAAGGTTCTAAATGGAGCTTGCGGAATTATTTTAATGGAACCACGCTGCTGCGAGAGCCCACATGAGTGGAAAGACTTTGCATTGTATTTTGGCAACACTTTCACAAAACGAAGCGAACAATGGGATGCAATGAAACAATACGATGAAAAGGACAAAGTATTTTTTGAAAAAGCAATAGCTCTGCAAAGAATTAAATCTCACAATACAAGACGTAAGGGATGAAGTGATTAAATACAAGAATATATAACAGCGACATGTGTGAAAGAATATGCAACGGAAGTAGATATTTTAGAGAATTTAACACTAGAACAGACATAAGAGATAAAGTGGAGCGATTTAAGTTATTTTTATGGCCAAAGAAAGATGTTACAACGAAATAAGAAAGAAAATTCAGTGTAACAAGTGTAAAAAGGAAGGACACATAAGACCAGATTGGCCAAAAAATAAGCCTATAGATTTAATTAACTATATAAGTCCCTGAAAAGTGAACGAAGCTAATGAACTTTTTAAGTAAATTTATTTAGATAATTATGTTAAAAAGTGTGATGGTCGATGGTAGTACAATGTGTGCAATGTGCAATTACGAGTGACCTTTCAAATTTTTTCGAAAACAGTGAAAGAAAACATTTTTTTTTCTTGCACAAATTCTTTTATTCCTGTTAAAAATTAATTTTCGAAACATTTCTTTCACTCTCAAAGGGGTATCTCCTAAGCGTGGTTCTTGAAACCTTCAGCAGTTTCTTAAAAAGATGAAATTCGCTGTCTATGCATTTTTTTGTTCGACATTCGGAACCAAAAAGAAGTTGTTAGGCGATAAATCAAGTTATTACAGGTAATAAGACATTAATTCGATGTTTTTCTCCTTCAAATGATCAATTGTTTGAGATTCTGTGAGGAAACTAGCAACGTGCATTCAACTACAGTCTCCCGTGTGCCTAAGGATACAACTAACTCACGGCCAATTCTCTTCAGTTACGTTGTGCACAGATGTTTCTTGAAAGAATATTGTTATCAATGGCGAATAGTAGATGTGACGATAAGTTGCTAAGAAACCTTGCCGGACTAATGAGGAAGCAAGAGGGGAAAAGAACAGAATTACGAAGAAGAGTTGAAATTGTGATAGACACTAATAATGCCTATCACAATTTGTTCTTCTTCTGTATATGATAGATTAGTGGTTGATTGCAGACGATAGGCGAGTAGTTTCACAAAATGTTTGGTTATATCTTACTTACTGCTCTAAAGTAGTAAAGTAAAGTAAAGTAGTAGTGAGTAATGCCTATTTGCAATTACCGCTAATAGAAGAAAGCAAAGAGAAAACGGCTTTGGTAGCCGATTGATATATGATGTTTGGGCTATGAATTGCACCGTTTGAATTCCAACGCGCAATGAACATAGCTTAATCAAGATTACGAAAAGAAGTTAATTACATGGATGACATTTTGATTCTTGCCGTAAATATTGAAGATATGATGCAATGAACCGAGAGTGTATTCAAGGCATTAAAAGAAATTGCAAATATGAAAATCATTGCATTTTCCAAACTTCCCTTTTAAAATCATTCTTTATAAAAATAGGCTAAAGTATAGATTTTGTTATAGTTAAATCAAATTAAACGAGTGTATCTGAGAGGAACGGTAACTAACTTTAGAAAGCAACATTATACACGCAATTCAACAATCAAACAAACGAAAACCCTGAAGGTTAACGCCTCATCGTCTATGCCTTACCTTTTTCTGTTGTGACGGAGTTGGTTTCCCAGTCGTACGTGAAACGTTGACTTTGTTATCGGATTTCCGACTATTTATCGTCTCATTTTGGCTCGGTAACAAGCCACCTACGTTAGCTAACTTCGTAGGAAAGCTAGGTTCATCGACTTCATCTAATCCTACGTTTGGCAACTCCTCATTGTCCAAGTTATCGTTAAGGTTATGATCGTTCATGAGGTTAACCAAGTCGTTCTCTTGTTTTATCGTATCGACGGGGTCATTATCGTATCGCTCGTGACGTTGTTCGAAGTTTTCGTTGCCGTTTTCGTTCGTATAAACGCTTTCGATGATTTCTTGTTTGTTAATAGCAGGTTTTCCATTTTTTACGATCTTCAAGCTTTTTTGCGCGGTCGATTTCACGACGGTTTTGCTTAGGACGTTTCTGTTCTTGTCCGGTGTCGTCTTTACGACGTTATTCGTCTTCGTTTTGAGCGGTTCTAACGGATAACTTCTATCTATTCCGGCCTTTTGTCTTCTTTCGTCGAACATTTGCCTTACTTTCCCGCCATGAATCGTTGTTAAGTTGGTAGTGGTAGTAGTTGTGGTTATGGTGCTGTCGCTTCCTGCGCTGCCTCTGCTGACGCGTTCTATCGTCCGCTGTTGCTGGTTTTCGTATAATTTTAGTAATTTTTCTTCTTTTTCTTGCATTTGTTTCTGTTGAAACTTCGCCTGGAATAAAAATAAAGAATTTTGTTAGGTATAATGTCGAGGAATCATTTCTACGGGGTTTTTGACGGTGTCGCAAATTATATAACAATATGCTAAAAAATTCTAAAAAAAAGAAGAACGGTAACAAAAGAAGCCAACGGAATTATTATATTAGCAAGTATTGCTTACAATCCTCGCACGTCTGCGAGATCTATCATTGAAGATTGTGCTGTATAAGTTGGTTTGTTTCATAAGATATTAAAATCCAATAAATACAAATCATTTAAAATTCATTTGGTGAAGGGATTTTACGATGGCGATGACATTCGTAAACTTAGTTCTATCACGGAACTATCACCAATTCCAAATTTCTTAACTTGTATTTTGTGGTTTGATTTGAGCGACTTTTCAAATAACAGAATAAGTCAATCGTCATAATTCACATCATTGGTCGTCCGAAAATTCACATTAGTTGAGAAAAACTAACTTCCAAAACAGGTGGACCAGAAATATTGAGAGATCAGTTGATCGATCTATATTTTTAACGGCACTTTAGTAGGACTTCTCTAATACATAGCCTACCTCTGATGATGTTAAGTCGCCGCAAGTGATGTATTTTCAATTCAAGACGGCGTCCCTGCTTATAACAGTAACATAGTAAGCGACCATCTGAATAGTGTATTTCAGATAGATAAGTAGTAATGGTTCTTATAAGCTATCCAGCTCGTTCTCTTGAACGAGCTAGACTATTTTCTTTGGAGGCATAGCTTATTAGGATCGCTTGTGCCAGCATATCGCCAGAAACTTAGTAATTAGTAGTACAGTCTTAATTCGGCGTTACCAAAAATGTGTAGAATGTGATAGAAGAATTTTTGAGTACTTAATTTAATTTCGCTTTTATTTTGAGGGATTTTGTTACCTGTGTTTTAAGTGTTGAGTACTTAATGTAACATGTTTGAAAATTTGATTTTGAGGTTTTTGAGGATTTTTTTGAGAATTTTGAGGCTTTCGTTTTATCTCTTATTAACATTTTTGATAAATTAATCTTTGCTTATTATTTCTAAAAAAAAACAATGTTTTACATCTTCGTGTTTTTATAAAAATTATTATTTTCTCGAAAGTACATATAGGTTGATAGTAGTTAAAAGGAAAGCCATCACAAATGTTATGTACTAAATATGACTATACAAAACGCATTTATTACATTTACATTATGGCGGTTAAAATAAAATTTAAGCAGACACATTATTTTTTATCCTTATAAATGGTTTAAATAAAAGACTTTTTTAATATAAATAATAAATAATTGAATATAAAGATGTTCTTTATGTGTACACGAAGAACATGATACTTATCAAATGCAGCTCATCTATGAATAAAGCAAATACGTCAGATAAGAATTTATTTTACAGTTCCAGTGAAAACCATTATATTAACCACACGCGAAGTTTTATTTGATTAGCGTAGATAAATTATAATAACGACGGGTAATCATTCAAAGGAATGCCTTGTGCAGTATGTTGACGTATTAAATAAATGAAGTTTATCAATAATATTCGAGCTACAGTGGCAAACCAAAAAAACGTTAATAAATATGAATATAATTAATAAAACAGAGCACCTTAAAGTTTGCACAACTTAAAAGTTTATTCAAATATGTATATTGTAGTGAGCCTTTTTTAACGAATAAAATTAAATACTCAGGGTTTCTTTGAATTTGGATTGCGTGATATACTTGTTTCTTTGTAAATTGAAAACTTCCATAAAATTTTTTTTCTAAATTAAATAAATACGAAGTCCCCAACCGATAGCTAATTTTTTAATCAAATATTAAATTTAGAAATTGATTTTTAGAGAATTTTATGTTACATTTTGGCCAATTATTTAATTTTCGGTAACTCTGATGTCTTACTCTTCAAATTTAAATCCAGAAATTCTTCCTAATCTTGAAATTATTGCGAACCCAGGTCCGAGTGATTCCAAAAGCATAGGTGGTGAAATTTTATTTAATAGAAAATCCAAAGGTTTCGTTTCTTGTATCATTTGTTACGGATACTGAGGACTTTGTATATTTGGGTATAATTTCAACAACAAGTGCGTTTACCGTCATTTTTCGAACTTTCGTCGCTTACTCGCAAATAAATTTTGGTAGCAGTGAACTAAGCCTGCAGAAACGAGTGCGCACTCATTGGCGGCGATCATATATTTCGGACATACCCGAGGTCGGGATTCATACGCGTACGGTTAGTATGTGTATGAATGCGGGGTTGGATTGATGATGACGAATCGAAGGCGTGCTTTATGTTCGACGAGATTTCTTAACCGATTTCCGACATTAGAATACAATGGCTGGAAAGTTACTAAAACAATCTCATCCTTAATTGCTTCATGTAACATGTTTGCTTCATCCATGTCATCTTGTAGCTGAACTTATTAGAAACAGTTATCCAAAAGTAGATCAATTAATAGCTTCTACCAAAACAATTTTTATTAAATCTCTAAAACGCATTCGTGAGTTTTAACAGGCTTGTTCGGGCATTCCTCGGCCACCACAGCCAGTATTGACGAGAAGAGGAACGTGGCTGAAAGCTGTTTTATATTATGAGAAATTTTTGCACATTATTAAGCCTTGTATCTTAGATTTAAATCCGCAAGAAGCCCAAGCAAATTCAGTAAGCCAGCGGCTGGTTTTAGATATCAAAATCCCAAGTCCGTCTACAATCAAACTAAAATAGTAAGTAATTACATACATTATTTTTAATATTGATAGTAACCGAGCCGTACGCTATTACGAAAGCACTCGTTTCTGCAGGCGTACATTATACCCTTAAATTTGTTTTAGTCGCTGAAGAATACTTTTGCTATGCTGTGTAGCGTTACTTGACTTGTAAAATTTCGTTGCTGATAAAGTACGTGTGTAAATAATAAATATTTGATGACAACGTTGTTAGAATTCGTTTATGTTTGTAGTTCTAACTATTATGTATGTAGGAACTTGGTGTGGTTTATTGTATTGATAAGTTTACTTTGGCTCGTTTAAACTCAATGAAAAAGCACAAGCACATAATGAAAATAAAGAATTATTAGATAAAGAAACAAAAATGAAGGAAGTGGAGGGCAGTGTGTAACAGTTGTTATTTTGGAAGAAATGGGACGACAGAAAAAAATTGACAAAGGTGAAGCCGGCGACTTAGATGAAGATTTGCGATTAGGCCAATTCATACAATGAATTGCGAGATCGGTCTACTTAAGTTACTTGCTATTTGCCATATTCCTAAGAAGGGAGAGACTTTGTTTATTTTTTCCCATTTGAAATAACATAAATTTTGTTTATTGGTTTGTTACATAAGCTAAATAATGCATAGTAACGTTAATATATGGTGTCTGCATGTTTCTTCCTTCAAATTAGTTAAATATGTAAATGCGGTTTTATATTTTACTCCTCCTATATAAAAGAACGCGGTGTAGATATGTATTTTTAAGGGGTTAACGTTTGAATTAAAAAAAATACAAAAGTTTTTATGTTACCAGTACTGTTAATTCTGTCGCGCTTTTATATACGTAAAAAAAAACATAAAAGTACCGTTTTGCATAGATCCTCTAAGTCAAAATTATAATTAACCTGCATTTTAACGACTTGTTTTAACGGTAATGTGCAACTACAGGCAGTAATCCTTGTATATAGCATATGATCTTATTATAAATACCAAAGCATTAAATCTTTATGTATGTAGAGTGTTGAATAACGATCTCATATGCACAGATATGTATATATGTAAAGTGAGTTGCCAATGTTAATGTAAGATTTCTTTAAATACTATACATAACATGTATGTATTAATATGTAACTAGATATATTAATTGTTGTTGCATACTTTTAACAAATGTGACAATACACGAGAATCTAAAAGTGAAAGAAGATTAAGGACTTATTGAATTAAAATCAATTTATTTTTTTTTAAACACAGCTCAAGGTGCTGATTAAATTGCTGTAGATCATATTTCGTTTTAATATTCATTAGAGATGTCAGTCTTTTCCCAATTATAGCTACGAAAAATAAACAGAATGATTAATTCTATTAAATACTAGTCTGAAGCAATTACTTTTTCATTTATTGATTACATTAAGGCTGTGGATTTATTGAGCGGGAAAATAAAATTACTGTAATTTACGTTGGTAATTTTGAAAATAAACCTAAAGCAAAATAGATAATCTAGTTAATGAAAGTAGATCAATAATCAGTATAATCACAGATTGAAGAAGTTATTTCAGGAAGTACGAAGGTGGATCGGTGGTTTGGTAAAATTCATTTACTTTCTAAACAAGAATGAAATTAAGAATGATGCATTCGCACGTATATAATTTGTTTTACAGATAAAAATTTAAGGGAAGAGGTAATTACAGGTTAGGGATTTACATTTACATTTTACATACAGGGAGGGTTAGGGATTACTAACAGCAAATATAACGATATTTTTACTTAAACTCATAAGATAAGAAATCAAGAAATATCTCAAATAAACGCACCATGTATAAAGATAAGAGGAATAAAAGACAAAAACGATATCTTACAACATGATACATATTTGGAAGGAAGAAACATTAGAAATGAAAACTACGACAAATAAAATGAATAAAATAAAGCGACAGTCCCCACCGAAATCGAAATAACAAAAGTAATAAAAATAAAGAAAAAGAGACAAAGGCGTAGGAATGTATAGAAAAAATATAAATTTCAATTTAATTAATTATTTAAAATATTAAAATTAATCCACAAATTCAAAATTAATCAAAATTTTATCAAAGGAAATATAATTTTTAAATTAAAGTAAAATACTCTATCTCCTGAACACTAAAAATTTTAATTTATTCGCTCGATTTTTCAACGACAGCAACAGAAGAAAATAAGTAGACCCCTACACTTTAAAATATTTTATACCCTGAGTACTTTTAAACAAAGTACATCAAAAGATCGAAAAAAACAAAAGTACCTTAAACCAATTTTATGCAAAATACACAATATTTAACAATAAAACGGATAAACATTAAACCACGTAACCGAACATTAAATTAATACGTAACGTAACTACTAACGAGAATCCAAGAATTCAACAGTGTAAAATGCATTTTCTATTAAATAATTTTTGAGTACTTCCTTGAAGTTTCTAATATTTGCGGTGTTTTTAATAGATTGGGGAATGCTATTATATAATTTAATTCCCATGTAATAAGGAGATTTTTCAAACGTTTTGAGTCTATCAGAGATGATTGCCAGACCTGGTATTATATTCACGAAAATCATTCATTAAGTTTACCATATTGCGTTTAACATATAGAAGAACTTCGAGTATGATTAAAATTTGTATTTTTTTAAAGTATGGCCTACATGATCCCATTCTATTCGCTCAACCATATGTTGTATCGGATTTGTTTGCAGTTTGGAAAAATTGAATGCGCCCCAAAACGCGATTCGAGATAGAGAACGCGTGTTCAACAATAATATATAAATCATCGCAACTGCAGCTATGAAGAACGATATCTTCAATCCATAAGGCGGAGTGGCCGTTTTTCAATTAACATTTGGGGTTGAAGTGGTTGGAAAGAACCTTCCTCGCCACGAAATGTTGGGAAGATTAAACGGACCCAACTATGCAAATATTCTATAAAATATGTTGCTTTCTGCCGGATATAGAAATAATTTCAACAAGATAAATGAAGAGTTCACAGGCGTAGATTAGTTAAAGAATGGTTTGGCATTGAGGTTTAAGAATGGTTACTCTTAGTAAAATCCATTTATAAAAATAATTTTATAGTCCAAAATGTAGAAAAATTATACCACCCAATACCTGTCGCTCGAAAAGAAGTAATAATACCCGAATACACTCAACAGCAAATCTCATTTCGATAACTCGCAGATAGCTGCTAATAGCCGCAGAACAAAATAGTAAATTGTTTATTTCTGTTAACTTTTTATTTGATCGTTATTACTATTATTTATACAAAATGTTGTTTATGTTTTGTGATCACTATCAAATGTGCGATGTGAACCCAATTGGATATTTTTGTGGTTTGGTAGGCAGTCGGATTCAGAGGCGCTCAAACCCCCCTTAGACTTTCCAACAGCTAATAAATCACCTAGTGAAAGAATGGGAGAATATACCCCAAGAAGACATTTACATGCTCGGGTAAAGCATGTCTCGGAGGTGTAAACCAATAATTCATGCTACTGGAAGACACATACATTTACTATACTCTATTTTTTAATTCGCAGGAGTAAAATGAAAAGACACGTTTACATCATGGAATTTTACAAAGCTACTTTTTGGTGGATAGTTAGGATTTTATATAAGTTGTAGATACGTAATTGACTAAATATTCATTACAAAAATAAATAATTAATTAAATATAGAAAACACTCCAGAATAATATTTATTGATTAAATACACATCACACTAGATTTCAACTTTATATATGGTACCTTTTTTTTATTATATGTTTCTGAATGTTGCTCTATTGTACGAGAATTCTTATTTTTATATGATTATTTACAAGCGAATAACAATGTAGATTAACACTAAATATAGCGTATAAATATTAAACAATAACTTGGCCTTAAATACATGTTAATACATTACATTACCTTCTAAAATAATTATTCACTATCACTTTCCATTTCACTTGAACTACTATCTTTGCCCACTGATATAATAAATGGCTCGATTATATCACCGATTAATCCATCTAACTCACACATTTTTCTTTCTTCTTTAATCACACGTTCTACACATTTTTTCCAATTGCCCGTAGTGACATTCTGGATTGCCTGTAGTAAAAATACCCTTACATCTGTTAATTTGAATGAGGAATTCTTAGTTTCCACTTCATTTTTTATTTAAGCCCACACTAACTCAATTGGGTTGAGTTCGCAGTGATAAGGTGGTAACTTCAACGCAGTTTTGTTGCAACTTCTGGCCATCTCATCTGTCACTTGCGTATAATATTGGTCTTTATTAAGGCGAATTAAATGAAGAAGTTCAGATCGAACCGTCTCTTCATCGTACTCGATTTTTTTAATTTTAACCAAGCCTGTATATTGAGTTCTCTATCTGTTGTTGTGGGAATTTCTTAAACGTTACGACTATGATATGTAGCATTATCCACAACATTAACAATATTGTCTGGTGGCACTATCGATATTTCATGAAACCATCTTTCAAACACTCCGGCATTCATTTCTTCATGATAATCGCTTGTTTTTTACCTTCGAAAAGCAATAAGCCATTCTCCACAAAACCAGCCTTAGATCCTATGTGCAAAATAATGAGACGTCTTCCTTTCCTTGCAGGATTACGTAAATCTGTAGTCAGTCCTTCTCAGAAATTTTCACCTTCTCGGCGAGGATCTTTGAGTTCCAGAAGTAGTTGCTACTTCCTCCATATACACGAAAAACGTCATGAAACTGTTTTGCACGGAGAATATGTCAGCCGATTAGTTCTCAGAAGAACTTTTTTATAATTACAACGTAAATTTAAGGAGAAAAATTAAAAACAAAGGCACTCAGAAAAATACAGAATCTAAACGTCAATCAGCTATTGTTGTAACAATATAGCGGCCGGCAATGTGTCATATTTTGCTAGTGTGATTTTTGCCGAAAACTGACCAATAACAAGCGCTTGAATTTAAAAACACTCCTCCGAATTAAAAAATAGAGTTTAGTGGCGTGCAATTCTTCAAATAAATTTTACATTATACAAGCAAGATACTTGTTATTCCATATTATTTCTTTCAATTAATATTTCAAATGTAGGAATTTCTTTTTGAATGCATTCGAGCAAAATCTGACTCTGTATTATAACTAAAACAGTTATTAAGATGGAACCAAGTGTTCGTCTAATTCCTTGTAACATCAATAGAGCTTTCAGTTAACAAAATGTCACTTGTCATTTAATAATCCAATCAGGACGTACGGTTTTCGCGCGAATAATTTGAGTTTACGCAGATTTCGCAGATAAACCGCATACATACTGTAGCGATTTCTATTTTAATTATTTACTTAATAATGATAATTTACTTCCTTTAAAATAACATTTTATCGAAAGTACAAATTGCTTACATCGTTCGTTAGATTAGTTTTAAGATGTTTCGCGATCCATGCCTTTTCGAAACTTGCAAACGATACGACGGAAGATACGCCGTAGCGATCCATTCTATCCGCGCATTTCGAGTCGTTTTACAGTTATTCCACACGGGCCATCGGAAAAAGTAATGCGCGGAACAGATTTTAATTCAACGAATTTCGAAAGGAGACCGCGTATATTAGAGTAGGCGCCTTTGCTGTGGCAATCATATCCAACGACTAAATTTAATGGCATTTGCGTCCATCGAACAGATGGTATTCGGGCAAGGGCATGCGTGGTTGGGGACCATGGTCACCCGGTAACGTAAGGTGAATCGTTACATACATAAATACAATGGGGGATAAGTAGAGAAAAACGTAATTAGTGCTTAGTTGTTTGGATATTTATAACTATCATTCGTTTTTTGTAGGTTTTAAATCAGTGGGTGAACACTTACGTACACTTCGTGTCAAAATAAAAATAGGATGTTGATACGGCGTGGAAATAACCTATTTGCATACTAAAACTTTATTCCAGAATCATACATGATCTTTTCTCCACCTTATCTTCTTTCCGATAATTTCTCTTTTTCTAATTCTTACTTAGATCAAAAATTTATACTACTTATATGATGATATTCCTTCAGACGGGTTTAAAACTCACTTTTTAGGTACATTTTCCGTCATTTCTTTGAATGAAAAGAAAGTTGTACAAGAACATTGAAGATAATGCATGACTCTCCATTTTTTTTGCCTTTTTTTTCTATCTCTCGCAAGCTCAGAGCTGTTTTGTAAGTCTTGTGGTGTGTAGATATTTGTATTTTGTATCTGTTGTAGTAGCTTCAATCTGTGCTATATTCAATTATTATTGCGATAAATTATGTGATTTGAAGTTGTGAAATAAACAGGATGCGACATTTTTTGTGTTAGCTGTTAAAAGCTGCTAAAAAAAAAAGGAAAACATGGAGCAGAATATAGTTACAAAGACGAGAACATGGTAAAGGCGTTTTGCAAATTTCAAATAGTGAATTGTCAACTGAAGACACCTCAGCTTACCTCAACTATTTAAAGTTAAGTAATGCCCAGTTTTAATCCTTGTTATCTTCATCGGAAAAAGAAGATACAACAATGGGTACTAGTATCTCTGCAGGAAGTGTGAACTTTATTACAAATTAATCTTTGCAGATTAGAGGTTACAGCGATTTTTGGCTACAGGAGAAACTTATAGATGCCACGCGTATCCATGAAGCAACGATTTCCAGGTTTATTCCAGGTGCGTATTGCTACCACAAGAAATTTGAAGAAAGACTATTTATCTGGAAGTCATTTGTTTAGTGCGTGCCCCGTGGGAACGCTCCAAGAACCGCTCGAGGGATAGCTTGGGGAACAGTACCCGATTTATGTGGCTGGTTTCTAAATGGCACACTACACAGATGTCTGGCTTGTCGTTTCGAATGTTGTGGTATTAACTATGAGACAAACAGCGATATAAGGTGGAGTAAAAACACTCTCGGAACCATGCTGCCGACGTCGGTTAGGCAGAAACATGTCCGCGGATAGTGCGTGTTTACTCTCCTTGGTTTGCTTTAGCCGTAAGGAAGCTAATTTAGCATTATTTTTGGGTTAATGTTGGATACATTCTCTCTGGCTTATTATTCGAGATAACGTACAAGATAGAAATTTGGCAAAGCGGCTGCATTTTGTGTTTATAATGAATTTGGGGAGAAAATGGACCTGCGACGCATGATGTTTAAAAAAAAAATAAAAAAGTCCATTTGTTTTTTTACCTCTAGGATCTTTATTTGGCTCTGCAGACTAAAATTAGAAACATTCACAAGGCTACTTTCGATCTTCTATCTAGGTGTCCTCGAAATTTGCATATGACGCTTCGGTTCTTTGTGGTCATCATCAGCTTTCTTATTTTTTGACACCAACAGAAAGAATTCTTTTCTAATCTCAAGCATGTATAACATATTTATAAACGTCTTTAGTATTATGCTTCGATTGACGAAAAGTACATTTTCAGATAAGGTAGCCATGAAAGTTTAAACTGATGAACTGACTGAGAAGAATGTCGTACACCAACGAAGATAAACAAATATGCTAAATATTTTTAATTCATCGAAACGAAATACGTCGTTTTAATTCGTTCCATAAATGTTCCAGGGGATCCACATTTAGTGGCTAAGGAGGCAAATAAGGTTGTTTCTAAACATCCTCATTTGCCAACAACCCATCGCTTTGCCAACAAGGAAATATGTTTGGGGTAGTTCTCTTGATGAAAGCCCATTTCCACATAAAATTACTTTTTAAAATATGAATATATTTATTTTTGCCCATAGCAGCCTCATATTTTAAGGCAAACTTTATTTAATGCAATGATATTTTTTTTAGTGTCACACGAAATTTTACTTATCGGCGCTTTGATAACAATTACAAAACACTGCATAAGTAAAAATTACTTTTAATACGTCTATAAATTTCGCACACTTCGTCATCTTGTAGCCAGTATTGGACTTATCTGACATACGCATTATTTAGTGTTTCCGTTTTCACTTTACATCAATTAATCGCTGAATAAGAAAACATAAGGAAAACCTAGAATAACATGGTTGTAGTAATGGTAATTGCGTAGAACTTGTTCCAGTTTTTTTCCAAAATAATAGTTTTTTGCGATTTAATTAAATTAAATGTGCAATAGTGCATGTAGACTTTTGTGAGTTACTGTAAATGAATTAAATACTCTCTATAGTTGTCACATTTTTATCGTTACACCTGTACCTTATTTCGAGGCAAACAATTCGGTGTTAGCTGGCATAAATTATTTATTGAAGGTAGTGCCTTGACAACTTTTTGGAGTTCAACCGAGGTCTATTCGTTTCGTAGCTGGGCGATAATTGCGGGAATTTTGTCATTTGGCGTTTGAATATATAATAATCATCCCGTGGGACGGAGATAAATTCAAATTATATGACAGTAGCATAGCATAAGATATTCATTAGAACGAGTAGGCCGTAGAGATCGATACTTTTCAATTTTGTCACGTAGATTATTTATTGTACCATTGATTCATTAGGGACGAAGGTCGGGTTTATTTTATGAATTAGATTTTTTATTATTAATTATTTTTTCGAGTTTCTGATCATGTTTGTAACGGATCGAAAGTTTTCATACTTATATTTTGTTAGATCGAATGAAAGTGTTTTTATAATTAAGATACGAGGCATGTACAATATTTATTGCCTCTAACACAGTGGACGTTGAAGTAACGTTTCCATAACAACACAATATATTTGTCATTTTTATCTATTATCTACAAAGGCGACCATTGGTTTCTGTTGCTTCCCGAAGATTAAAAAAAATGAGGAAACACGAGTTTCATGTTGTCGTTATATATCTGCAGAAGAACACAGATCGGAGTTAGTTCATTGGTTAACTACTATAGACGATTGGCAGAGATAAGAGACATTTCAAACAGGATAATTGGAACAATAATTAATGTTTTTCTTGGGGCTGCAAAGTGTTTGTAAGGTTTTCGCAACATGGGTACCCTGAATGTTGACGCTCGAGCAAAAACGAATGAGAGTCACCACTTCAGTAAAATTGCCATTGTTTAAAAGTGATCTGAGAAATTTTCTAAATTCTAATTGTTGCAGTTGACGAAATGGTGACATCGAAGATCTCCACCACTTCGCAAATTTAGGGTCCAATCGTCAACCAGTACATATTAAAGAAAAAAGAAGAGGAAGGTCGTTCTGTGGTACTTTCTGTCATCGGAGCAATGTTTCAGTGCATAAGAGCTTGGAGTTTGGGCTGCCGGAGTGTACTTATTCGACCTGGATCCTAAGTAAAAATTATTTATTTCCAATTAAAAGGTATTTCGGAACATAAATGGAATAAGTATCTTCAAGTGCGCGGTGAATATGTTGAAAAGTAATGTTGTTTAATACGTTCGAAGCAATAAATAATGTAGAAACTTCGAAGGTACGTCTAGTTTCTGATGCAATGTCACCAACCAAGCAACAAAAATAAAAACAAAAATTCGGTCATTTTTAAGCGCACTTAATTCAACTAACAATAACAAGGATCAGGATGCATAACATTTTTCTCACTGCCAGTGTTCCTGTGTTAATATAATTAAAGATGCTCGACAATAATAGTATTATATTTCAGTATGCAGTAGGTATAATTATTCGCTTTAGTTGGCCATATAACGAACACCAACGAAAAGTCATTAGACTGGAAAATTACAGGTTCAGATGCACATAATGTGCATGGTATGTCCCTTCATGCATCTAACTTCTTAATTATTGCTTCCGTTTTGTGACCCTTCAGTTACAATTGTTTAGGGAAACATTAAATGTTAGCGTAACTTTACTAATTTAAAAGTAAAATGAAATGTATTAAACATCGTTGAAGTGTTGTATCACATAATATATAAATGCAACGTATTTATAGCTTCGACCTTTCAATACAAGTTAATCTTTCCTGCATCGCATCTCCGGACATTTTCTTCTCATGTCCTTCCTTAGCCGCCTCAAGGCCTCACGATATAACTCATTAATCCTTTGACCTGGAGGTACGAACTCTTTGTGAATAATCCCATCAATATCAAAAAAAAAAAAAAAAACAGTGCAGTAAGGATTTCATCTTGCTTTTGGCTTTCTTTGGCCGAGGTGAAGGTGAATTTTTCTATTGTGACGACTATTTGGTGGTGGTATTCACAGAACTGCAACATTGTTCTTTTTCGTCCGTTAACAGTTGTGGTACGAATTTGCGCTATATGATCGTTCTTGAATCAGCTATGAATGGTTTTAGCTTATGCGTTAAGAAAGTGCTAGTTCTTCCAGATCCTGAACCAAGAATTGATTTCACCGTTCATGAATCGGTTCAGAAATAATTCTATGTCTCTTGGAACGATCTCGGAATTGATTCGGAACTAATTCTACGGTTGTTGTAGCATACGCAGTGATGACAACTGTAAGATGTTTATTACAATATGCGATTGCTCATTATAAAAATGAGCTAAGAATGCAAACATTTTTCAATTCATGTGTTAAATGAAAGATGATGCATTTCAACACGTAATAATATAACGATAATTACAATATATAAAAAGCAAATTTAAAGAATCATTAAATGAACTAGGTAAATAAACAAGGTTACGGCATGTTTGTAATATTACAGAAAATTTTACGGAATTTGTTATTTCTAAATTTAAAATTCTTTCATTCTTTTCTTATTTTAATTAAAAGTATTAACTTTAACTTTTTGAACTCGTTCTTAATGTTATTTTAATGAGATCAAAGAAAACTAAGGAAAGTTCTTAGATGCCAGTTTAAAGAACCTCATTTTGTAAACACCTACAGCAAATTACGTGAGTCACTGGTATTGAAATAGTTAGAGAACCTTATTTAGAAATATTACGTCAGGTAGTTTGTTAGGTGTATATCGTATCTCTCTATAACTCAATAGAAATTATGTCTACAGAGCTGCTAAAAAGCTAACCATCGTGTTTACAGTTGCTTTAGTATTGCTTGCCTTGAACGAAGTGTATTTTTCAATTAGCCTGTATTTGTTGTTGTTTTTTTTAATACTTTGAACGATACTTTACTTATAAAATTTTCACGAACTAACTCTAACTAATTTAAAATAAATAATTAGAGATACAGTGTGTGCATGCTGATTCGCATTTATTTTTATCCTAAAATACATACATACACTACCGTTCATATATTAGGGGACGCCTAAGAAAAACTCCGGAAAATAAGCAAAATTGAAATATTGACAATTGATTGTGTTTTATATGAAAGAGCATACATTTCTATATGCATGAACATAATTTACAACAGTATTCTCTTCTATCCCATCAAATTTATATTCTACCGCAGCCTCAGGCAAAATTCCTCTTAATCCCTTTTATGGGGTTATAAACGTAAACTTGAAAATATTGTCGAATATTTCCACAAAGCAATAATGTGAGGAACACTTAGTACAACTAACAAAGCAGATATCGTCTTGTATTTAAAATAAAATCGATCTTGATAGTAGTTTAGTTTAAATTTAACTATCGTAATAAACGGGGGATGCTGAAATGGCAGAACGAAAAGAAATTTCCATCGAAACGCATTCTGCTATTATTACTTTACGTAATGAAGGATACTCAATGGCAGTTATTGCGAAAAAATTAAAAATATCGACAAATGGTGTATTTACAACATAAAACGGGTGACGGAAACGGGTTCTTTGGCTGATAAGAAACGTTCTGAACGCAAAAAGAAGACAATAGCTGCTGAAGATCAGTTCATGGTTCTTGTTTCAAAAAGAAACAGATTCCTAACGGCTCCGGAAATAACGCAGCAAGTCAATGTTTCACGAAGAAATCCTATTTCGCATTCGACCGTGAAACGAAGATTAATTGCGGCAGGTTTAAAGGGACGAGTAGCTGCCAGAAAACCGCTTTTGAAAGTTCAAAATAAAGAAAAAGGTTGCAGTGGGCACAAGAACACAGACACTGGACATTCGAACAGTGGTGCAACGTGCTGTGGACAGATGAGTCAAAATTTGAAACATTTGGTTCCAAACGGAGGACGTTTGTTAGGCGACAGGTTGGTTAAAGAGTTGGTGAACAGTGTATTTTACCTACAGTGAAGCACGGTGGAGGTAACGTAATGGTTTGGAGCTGTTTTGCGGGAACGGTTGTAGGTGATTTAGTAAGAATACAGGGAATATTTCGTAAAGAGGGCTATCTCAAAATATTACAAGAGAATGCTGTACCAAGTGGGGAACGATTACAAGGTCGAAACTTTACCTTTCAAAAGGATAACGACCCTAAGCATTCTTCTCGTATATGCAGAAACTGTCTAGCATCTCTGGAAGAAGAAGATCGTTTAAAAAGAATGATTTGGCCACCTCAATCTCCTGACCTGTCGCCTATCGAATTAATATAGGATGAACTGGACAGAAGGATTGGCCAAAAAGGAGTGACTAGTTCACAAGATTTATGAAGAAAGCTCCAGCAAGCATGGACCGAGATCCCAGCAGGCTTAAAGGGACGAGTAACTGCCAGAAAACCGCTTTTGAAAGTTCAAAATAAAAGAAAAAGATTGCAGTGGGCACAAGAACAGGGACACTGGACATTTGAACAGTGGTGCAACGTGCTGTGGACAAATGAGTCCAAATTTGAAACATTTGGCTCCAAACGGAGGACGTTTGTTACGCGAAAGGTTGGTGAAAGCGTTAGTGAACAGGGAATACTTCGTAAAGAGGACTATCTCAAAATATTACAAGAGAATGCTGTACCAAGTGGGGAACGATTACGAGGTCGAAACTTTACCTGACCTGTCGCCTATCGAATTAATATGGGATGAACTGGACAGAAGGATTCGCCAAAAAGGAGTGACTAATTAACAAGATTTATGGAGAAAGCTCCAGCAAGCATGGACCGAGATTCCAACAACATTTTTGAAATCTTTAATTCTAAGAATGCCACGAATATGTACCGCAGTAATTAAGTCAAAGGGTGGACAAGACGAAAAATCCGTATAGACCTAATTATAATTAGTACAACATTTCTTTTTGGAATATTTTTAGTTTTGTATAGTATGCTCAATGTACAGAAGTAAATTAAATTACAAATAACTTTTTGTTTTTATTCGAATTAAAAAAAAATGTATTTTTTAATCGTCCCCAAATATATGAACGGTAGTGTAGGTAATAAATAACAAGAACATAATTCCCACGTGAAAAATGTACTATTCACTATATGCTCATCAATGGCACATAATAAAAATAAAAATATTTTCTTAATTGAGCACCAAACGAAATCATACTTAATACACACATAACATAATACATTATTCTGCCCTAAGTACCATATTATGCTCGTAAAAAAAAACTTAATCGAGAAAGCCGTTTCTTTTTGGATTATTTTTTAAGTTATGTTATTTAAGAGTTAAATCTTGCATAAAATCAAGATTGGACTTTGAATTTACGTTGGACGTACCCGACACTAATGGTACAGATAAGCTTCTGCTTAAAGCATAAGTTGTTAGTATCGTAATCAAAGTCAATAATAATCAAACAAGCAGTATTATTTAAAAATTATTTTCTAGTAAAAGTAAAAAAAGAATTTAGCAAAATATTACAGTAAGTGCACAAAGTGATCTTCGGTTTTAATACAAATCCTTACTTGTTGTTTCATGTTGTTAAATGTGTTGATGAGGTGTTGAGGTGCTTGGTGGAATTTTTAATTAGTGTATTTACTGTGTGTGGAAAAATAAAATAATCTAAAATATATCCGGAGAACGTAGAGGAAAATCTAATGCACGATTACCAACATATTCATGCAAGAGGTTCGTGATTTTTACTGGTTTAGAAAAGATTCCAATAAGTTGTTACATCTTTCTACGCTTCGTGAAGCCTCTGACAAAACCTTTTCAGAATGGAATGGTTTTTGTATCTCATAAAACTAAAAGAATTTGTTAAGGACACTATCATTTCCCTACGTGATGGCTTGCGTTCATGCACAACACGAATTTTATACCGATAATTTTTGAGGTCTTCTAACAAGTACTATGTGACAGATAATTCAATTGTAACCAACTAATTAACAAAAAATAATTTAAAAAAATCGACTCTCTCGATTACATCTTCTTGAAACGGAAAATTTTGATTTAAAAATAAAGTGAGTAAATTGTGCCGCTACCAGTGGCAGTGTATGACCTTTTGACAAGGGGCAGGGGGCGCGAATGTAAAAAAATGTGATAAAATCTCACAATGATCTTTGAAAAAAAAGCAGGAATTGCTGACAGATTATTAAAAAATATAGCAACTGCGCTGGTAGGTATAGCAGTCAGTTTAATGTGCACACGGATATTTATTTTTTAGGTGTGCCTGAATGCCGCCCGTCCTTAATTCGTTCAAATTTAAAAAATGCTTACAGATTCTGCAGTTAAAGAAATAAAAATAAAATTGCCATTTGACATTAATTTATTACATCTGTACGATAATAAAGGATAATTTACATTTATGAACATTAACTCATGACGCGTCGAGAAAAGTTCCCAAATTAATTTTCTAGTTCGTTTTTGAATTTATTCATTACTTTTAGTACCTTTTAGTATGTGTGCACCACTACTAATTTGTTTGTTGAAACTAAACGTGTTCCGGGTTTGGGCGACATGACACGGTTCAAACTCGGAACAGGTTTAGTTTCAACTGGCTCTGGCCGTGGAAGCCTACGTTTTTATGCCAAATTGTTTATCAAGTTATTTATTTCGCAGAAAGAAAGTTACTTATTTATCGTACCTGAGAATTATAATTATAATATTACTGCTAATGTTTTTTTTTGTCTTTTAAATGCGACTGATTAACAACTAACTACAAAACAAATACCTACATAGATGTCGGAGGTACCCAATCGAATCGTCAATTTCCACAATGAGTTTTCCCTAACTTTCTCGTTGTAATCCACAAATCGTTGGCGATAAGCAGAACTGAGCTATATCAGAGTATTTGTTTTACCAAATTTTGCCATACAGGCATTAATGCGAGCTGCGGCTACGAGTTTTCTTTGTTTTAGTGGTTAAATAATGTAGATCTTTCACATCAGCTCTAGCCTAACGGAAATCTAACAATATTATCGAACAACACATACGGAAAACAATATAATAAATTCGAAACTTCACTTCCACATATCCATTTATACATTTTTATGGAAAATCATGTGCACGTTCTATTTTCAGCTCTTTTTTCCGTTATTTGTTCCAATTTTAGTTGAGGTTATGCCATATCTACCTAATTCTTTTCTTTTAATTTTTTCTTCCAGGAGAAGATTATCAGTCACTTTTTAAAATTACACTGATACTGCTCGTTTTTGAGGTATCTTGTAACTATATAAAAACCTGGGAAAAACCTAAACATTCCCTCACGTAGCTAAAATCACTGGCCGCGAAGCTTGTGCGAACCAAATGCATACACCCTAGCTAGACTGTGATTGGTTGTTTGGTCAGGCGTTGTACCGTTGCCATAAAAACTAGGGTCGCGATTTCATTGCGGCCTAAATATTTAATTTTAATCTGTTGTACGCTACAGTGTGTAAAGTATAAGCTACATAATTCATTTCACAATTTTGACTACGGAATAAATAGGAAGCCGCGGGATATCAGGGATGGTGGACGGCTTTGCAGCTTTGCAGACTTACCGCCCCTGGCTGTTGGTGTCCACTTTTTCAGTAAAGTAGTATACTTACCGCCGCTATTGAATGATAAGAATTTTCGTTTTCTTGTGGCATACGAAATGTTTACTTGTGGTTGTTGGACATTTTATTAGGACTACTAATGCTACAGTGTACAGCGTATAAGTACAATAAGTTACAGTGGCTTGGCAAGTAATAACTGGACCAAACTATAATCGAAATACGATGTACTTAAAGCGATCAATGATCATATCATACACAATCAACAATATTACGTAAGTGTATATGGATGTTTGACACCTTTCATGATAAATCGCAATCTATAATAGTCATTCGTCGTGTATATCAAGTGCCTGCATGCAATAGTCTTCAATTAGAGCTTATGCCGGTTAGCGATAAATAAATTATAGATATCCTTTTTTTATCTAACTTAATGCAAGTACGTACACTGCCGTTCAGTGAAGTTCGGTCATACAATAAAAATCTCTTATATTACACTGTATACGATTATTAATACATAAAATTAGAAATATATTAAGCATACACTCTTTTCTAAGGGATTAAAGCCATAAATTATTATGTAAAGTAGAAATATTGCGACGACCACAATAAAGTCCCTTTTATTATCATTCCAAGAATTTCTCGGAAGTACCGATCTTTTGAAACGGGTCGTTTGGGGATTATTAACGAACAATACATTTAGGAAATATACCGCAGTATCACTCTTGTTTATTTATCACAGGCGTAAAGATATAAATTTGCTTCATTTTGCTGTTAAACGTGTGTTGGTGTGCATCTGTCGTTTTTGCGCGAAAGTTTTAAATTTACTTCAAAATGGCACGTGGCAAGCCTACCAGTGTAGAAAAACGTTCATGCATTATTACGCTGTTTGAAGAAGGATATTCGGGGCGACAAATTGCTGAAAAAATAAATATGAGAAGTTCAACAGTAAATGACATCGTAAAGCGATATCGAACAATTGGAACTATAGAAAATCGTGTTCGTCCTGGAGCATCTAGGAAAACAACAAAAGCTGAAGATTTGAGAATTGTATTATTAAGCAAACGCAATAGAAAATGAACAGCGCCACAAATAGCAGCCGAAGTCAATCGCGGCCGTGAAGAACAAGTTTCGGTGCGTACGGTAAAACGCCGACTTCAACAAGCGGACCTTCATGGACGCATTGCCATTCGAAAACCCTTATTACGTCGGGACAACAGAGCAAAACGGTTACAGTGGGCCCGTTCTCCTCTAGATTGGTCGTTAGATGATTGGAAACACGTGCTTTGGAGTGACGAATCAAAGTTTGAGGTTTTTGGGCAAAATCGACGAGTTTATGTCCGAAGATCTAAAACCGAAAAAATGATCCCGGACTGCATTGTGCCAACAGTGAAGTAAGGGCGTAGCTCTGTGTTAGTGTGGGGATGTTTCTCCTTTGCTGGGACGGGAGATTTATGCAGAGTGCAGGGTGTAATGAGGAAGGAAAGTGATTTTGCAATATTCCAGAATCATGCAGTGCCATCAGGATTGCGTATAATAGGCCGTAACTTTATGCATGACAACGACCCAAAACACATTGCGTTAGTGTGTAAGAACTATCTAAAGGAGCAAGAAGAACAGCACACCCTGAAAGTAATGATATGGCCCCCACAAAGCCCAGATTTGAACCCTATAGAGTTGTTGTGGGATGAATTGGACAGGAGGATCCGAAAGATATGCCCAACTTCACAAGAACATTTACGGAATATTCTGCAACATGAATGGATTAATATTCCACAATCCGTTTTAACAAAACTTATGGAAAGAATGCCTAGAATAGTTCGAGCGGTGATTAACAGCAAAGGAGGTTTTTTCGATGAAAAAAAAAATAATGTTCAGTATGTTATACTAGGCCAGAATAACTTTTTATTTATTTATTTTTGTCTTTTTTACCTGTACATACAATAAAATTGCACTTTGTTTTTAGTTTCGTTTGTTTCTGTAACCTTTTCATGTTTTTTACCAACCGACCGAACTTCTCTGAACGGCAGTGTATATACCTTGAGTGCAATAAAGATATTATAAATAGTAACGCGTTATTTTTATTTTATGTTTCAATTATTTCTAATTTAACATTCGCCCCAAAAAGTTGATATTTTGAGTCAGAATCACGCGAAGTGTGACCGCTGTATATTTGTATTACTACTTTCAAAAAAGTAGTGCCTACAAATCGGGAAAATCTACGAAACCGCTAGCGTTAACGACTGTATTTATTTTTTAATTTGGAGCTTTGTATGTATCACGAATACAAGAATGTATCGATCAAAGTAGACAGCTCAGAAATAGAGAACTTACTAGACTTAGTAGAAATGTCTTTCGGGTGATGTCGTGTAGTTAATGTTTTACTTGACGTTTCTCTGACCATGCTGTCAGCTTCTTCAGAAGATTTCTAAAGACTGTCTTTAGATGGATTACGGTCGTGAAAGCCTACACTCAATTACTAGACTTACTAAATAAGGTAACTAATATTAAATTAGAAAGTGAAGAAATTTTAGTATTGTTTGATATTTGTTCACTCTTCCCCAGCGTACCAATTCTAAAAGCAGTAGAATATTTGACCAAGTTTCTAAAACTTATAATAAAATAATTAAAATAAAAAATTGCGAAATATATCAACATCGATTTCAAATAGACGGCAAATATTATGAACAAGTACGTCGACGGGAAATTAAAAAGGTCCTATTGTTTGCGGTTAGATATGTGGACGCAAATTCGCGATGTTTGATACTAAGGAAAGCATTATTCCAGAATTCCTCACGAAACTTAATTCAAAACTCGAGATCGCTGAATTTACAGCGGAGGAAGAGGTGAACAACTAACTACCGCTCATAGAGAGTTTAGAAATTAAAAACAACAATAAATTGGAAATAGACATCTATCTATAGAAAGGAAACCAACATTAATAGATACATTGTAATAGATTCTAACCATTGTGGAAATCGCAAAACGGATGCGATTAGTTTTTACCAACATAGACATTATGTAAGAAACTCCGCGAAATTCCGGCAGAAACACACGACAAGAAATTTGTGAAACTTCCCTATCACAGGTTATCGAAAGGTTTAAAGGACAAGATATGAATGTGTGTTTTAGTGCGCAAAATTTACCTAAAATCCTTCCAGGAAGTCCGAAAGATAAACGGGATACGAAGGAAAGGATGGGAATTTATAAAATCGTATGAGGTGGCTCCGATAAAGCCCATACTGGATAAAGGGAAAGGGCAATAAGCACTAGATTCAAACAAAGAAGGAAGGATTAAATCGCTAAATGTCCCACTACACATAAACGAAAACGGGCATATTAGTATTAAACTAGAAAAGTTCAATTAATTAAGAAGCCATTTATATGAAAAAGAATAAGAATCTATTAAACAGAGAAACGGGTCCACTTAGCTACTCAGATCTGATGGATTCAATGGAATAATACGGATACTGCCATTAGTTGCTGTTGGTCTAATTATAAATTTATACGTTAATAACCTGGTACTTTTTAATAGTTGTTTCGATCTTATCCTTGCTTCCATCTCTTTACTCTCTTCACATTTATTCGTGATTCTTGCTACACAGTTAACAAACTCCTCCGCATCTTCAAATTTGAATTTTCACAAATACATCAACTGTAGCCCCAATTTACCCCAATCTGCCACCTCTGGCGTTCTTTTTGTTGTTTCTTTTAATTCTTTTCCATTATTTGATATTATAGCTAAATCGCCTGCGCATTCTTCTTGTTAGTGGTTTTTATACATTATATGTAAAGTTCGCTACTTTCCGCGCACTTCTTGAAATTAGCAGAGATTAGTTTATTCATCTCATGAGAATGGGTTCGTGTTGCCTACTGGTTTCCCCTGAGAGTCGACAAAACACGAGTCCTGTCTAGTCTCTGCTAATTTCGTGAAGCGCACGGAAAGTGCTGAACTTTAATTATACGTCATTCTCTATTTAATTTAGCATTTCTTACGATTTTCTCGAAAACCATGATGAAACATGGTTTTCTGAGTGGGAAATCTTCTGTCGTTTCGAACTTTACTCACTGTGTATCTCAATGTCATTATTACCAATATTGTTAATTTAGCAGGTACACTGCCGTTCAGAGAAGTTCGGTCGGTTGGTAAAAAACATGAAAAGGTTACAGAAACAAACGAAACTAAAAACAAAATGCAATTTCATTGTATGTACAGGTAAAAAAGACAAAAATAAATAAATACAAAATTATTCTGGCCTAATATAACATACCGAACATTATTTTTTTTTTTCATCGAAAAAACCTCCTTTGCTGTTAATCACCGCTCGAACTATTCTAGACATTCTTTCGATAAGTTTTGTTAAAACGGATTGTGGAATATTAATCCATTCATGTTGCAGAATATTCCGTAAATATTCTTGTGAAGTTGGACATATTTTTCGGATCCTCCTGTTCAGTTCATCCCACAACAACTCTATAGGGTTCAAATCTGGGGTTTGTGGGGGCCATGTCATTACATTCAGGGTGTGCTGTTCTTCTTGCTCCTTTAGATAGTTCTTACACACTAATGCAGTGTGTTTTGGGTCGTTGTCATGCATGAATGAAAAGTTACGGCCTATTATACACAATCCTGCTGGCACTGCATGATTCTGGAGTATTGCAAAATAATTTTCCTTCCTCATTACACCCTGCACTCTGCATAAATCTCCCGTCCCAGCAAAGGAGAAACATCCCCGCACTAACGCAGAACTAAGCCCTTGCTTTACTGTAGGCACAATGCAGTTCGGGATCACTTTTGGGATTTAGATCTTCGGACATAAACTCCTCGATTTTGCCGAAATACCTCAAACTTTGACTCGTCACTCCAAAGCACGTGTTTCCAATCATCTAACGACCAATCTAGATGAGAACGGGCCCGCTTTGCTCTGTTGCCCCGACGTAATAAGGGTTTTCGAATGGCAATGCGTCCATGAAAGTCCGCTTGTTGAAGTCGACGTTTTACCGTACTCGCCGAAACTTGTTCTTCACGGCCACGATTGATTTCAGCTGCTTTTTGTGGCGCTGTTAATTTTCTATTGCGTTTGCTTAATAATACAATTCGTAAATCTTCAGCTTTTGTTGTTTTTCTAGATGCTCCAGAACGAACACGATTTTCTATATTTCCAGTTGTCCGATATCGCTTTATGATGTCATTTACTGTTGAACTTCTCATATTTATTTTTTCAGCAATTTGTCGCCCCGAATATCCTTCTTCAAACAGCGTAATAATGCGTGAACGTTTTTCTACACTGGTAGGCTTGCCACGTGCCATTTTGAAGTAAATTTTCTTAAAACTTTCGCGCAAAAACGACAGATGTACACCAACATTCGTTTAACAGTAAAATGAAGCAAATTTATATCTTTACGCCTGTGATAAATAAACAAGAGTGACACTGCGGTATATTTCCTAAATGTATTGTTCGTTAATAATCCCCAAACGACCCGTTTCAAAAGATCGGCACTTCCGAGAAATTCTTGGAATGATAATAAAAGGGACTTTATTGTGGTTGTCGCAATATTTCTACTTTACATAATAATTTATGGCTTTAATCCCTTAGAAAAGAGTGTATGCTTAATATTTTTCTAATTTTATGTATTAATAATTGTATACAGTCTGATATAATAGATTTTTATTGTATGACCGAACTTCACTGAACGGCAGTGTACTTTGAATTCTTCCATAGTTCCTCTTCATTTATTTTTTCTAACCGGGTCTTATATTTTTTTTAAATTTAACGGTTGCTAGAATCTTGCTTTCATAGCAAGTTATAAGCACCCCTGTGCAAAAATCAGATCTATGGTTCCTCTGTTTTTCCTATAACCTGCTTGGTAATCTACATTCTACATCTAGCAATGATATCTTTAGTTACAGCAATCTGTTTCGTCGTTGCCTTTTAAGATGACTATCTTTGGGTACAATCCCAATTTCCGGCCATTTGTTTTTGCCAGATCGTTAGTATTAACTTATAGATTTTCCGTTTTTGCTCATTTCTTGCGTGTTTTACATTCCCGATTGTTATTCCGTTTGGTCCAGGGCTTTTATTATTTTTTCATGTTGTTAAGGATTTCTTAAATTTCGTCTCTAGTTGGATCAGTTATTATATCATAATCGTTTTCTCTCGTTCTGCAAGTTTCAGTAGAATTTAAAACGCGCTCATAATCAAACATCATAACCGGAAACAACAGTTTCTAATTAATCAAATAACTTGCGTGGTGCAGGGTGCGGATATAATAGTGTTTGCCATGCGACCTTACAGTCCTTGCTATCATTGTTAGTTGATTGATTTGAGCTTATTTTCTTTCTTTGAGTTCTCTTTTAGCCAAAAAGCATTAGAGGCAATAAAATGACCAACATGGTACGGGTTTAAAGATGATAGAGCGAATAGTTATTTTTTATTTGTTTTACAAATACACTCCTTTCATTTTACTCTTCCAAAATAAAGATAATAAAACATATTTTATGAACACCTCGGATAATTGAATGTGTAAACAGTGTAGATTGTAGATAAGCCATTTTTATCACTTACCTGCATTTGCGCCAACCTGGAAGTCATCTTCGTATAGATCCCAAAAAAAGATTGCGTCAAAAATTATTCCAGTATCTACAGGTGGATCAATTCATCCTGCAATCAAAGAAAACATATCTCGATAAAGATATAATTAGACATTACGACATTAATCAGATATATTCGGTTTATGTTTATTGATTTATTGCTTTATTAGTATTATTATTACTATTTATACGTGAGTTTCGCACATAGCATAACAATGATCATTTATTATCTTTTTAAATACTTTTATTGATTAAAAGCGATAGGTTGCAGCCATTTGAGTAGTTTAAGCGTAGCGTTTAAGATCACATATAGATGACGCAAATTTACCTATTTATGCTATTTATATACTGGAATTTACACTATACATTATTAAGGGCTTCACATCCAGCGTAATTACATATTTATAGGTGTTTCTTTTTAATCAACATGTTTCAATGAACTAGTTCCAGCGTTGCAATATAGATTACACCACGTGGACTAATACAGTCAAGGCTAACGTTAAAATTATCTGAACGCGTCCTATATTTTCTGTCGTACATATTCTGCAAATACGTTTTGAATTTTACCATGCTATTTCACAGATGTACATTGTTTACGTATTAGAATATATACAAGGTTGTGTGTTTATCGTAGCTCTAATCACATGAGGAATGTATGCAATATATGTACAGACCCGCGACGGAAGTTTACAAGTTCAGAAACCGCACGTGATGAACATCAGTATTATTATTATTATTCTGTTCTACGTTTATTGATTATCCGCTTTAATGTAATGAATATTAAAATTTAAACCACACGAGGTATGTCGCCGAGAGAAACTAGTCTTAAAAGCTTTTACGAGGTTGCGGCTTTAGTATCTAAAAAGAGAAACTAGAATTTTTGAAAAAAAATTGAAATAGGCAGCTCTGACATAGAAACTTTCCATTGGCCCCTTTTTCTTGTGTTTGTATTAAATTTTATCACATTGGAAGTAAAAGCATCATGTGGAAGCCACACCAATTTTAATTAGTTGATAACTTCTATAATTTTGCGAGTTCATATAGCCAAACAAGCGAAACCAAGATTTATCACTGAAGAATGTCTTGTCTGAAATATGGCCGTTATTAATATTAATTAAAAATAATTGGCAGTATTGCATTCTTCCTTTAAGATCTTCGACTGTTAAGACCTTGAGTCTACCAGAGGCTTATTTACTGCGCGGCAAAATCTTAACATAAATTCATGAAATTTGAAGTAATTTGCTTTTCGAAGAAATGCTCAGTTTAGTCAATTTTATTTTTTTTTTAAATAAACATTTTTGTAAAAGTCATTTGAGGAGTGGAAAATATAAATTTTATTAATAACAAAACGACGTCAGGACACGTCATTTTATACCTAATTCTATTTTTCAAATCTAGATGTTGTGTCTACAAACATAAATCTTTGAGTTTAAATACCCCCTTAAGAAAAAACAAGGGGCGTAAATTTGGAAGCCTACGAGGGGCCCCTATTAGTCCTGGCCTACCGATTTACCAACGTGCAAATTACGCGTAGGTACACCATTTTGTTGAAACCAAATATGTATTGTCATTTGGTAAATCAGGATCATTTCTATTTTAAAAAAAATCTACAGCAGCAAGTGCAAGTGGATCCCTCAAAAAAATCCAGATATCGCTGTCCCGTGAGAGTTTCTTTAAAGAAGAAAGAATAAATGATTCTATTGGCAACTATTTCTGCCCAAGCATTAACTTTACCCGGATGTTGAGTATGTGCTTCAGTACTCCAGTGCGGATTCTTTTTAATCAAAATGAAGCTGCATTCGAAAATAGAATTTGGCGAATAAAGCGTGGATTACGGTTGCATAAATCCTGCATTATATCACAGAACTGTATTCGGCGATCAAGATCATCTTCTTTGTTAGTGCTTGCAATAGTTGTATTTTGTAAGGACGTCTTTAGTACACCCAAAATAATGGCTTGGTAGTCAAGTGATAAGAGGGTTTGCGTCTGACTGGGCAGAGTTATTCGACTCCCGCTAAGTTAGTGGGTTCGATACACTCCCGAGTCACCATTCGCCGTTGGGGGACTATTAATTGCGCTTCACCTTTTATGGCGTGGAGGTGAGTGTAACAAAGCCATGGAAGACTTTACACACAGAATTTACACATAAAGGCTCCTGAAATTATGACAAGCTTTAAAAGCTTATCATCTCGTTAGGCCGTCACCGCAGAAAATACTGATCGTTGAGAAACATTATTTATTGTCTGCTGATCGAGATACGCCATCAGAATCCTCAGCCATTTTCTTAGGATGCCCCGCATTTGAAATGTTTGACATGTCCAGCTTCTCGAAAGTTTCTCCAGATTTCGCTACAAAATCTGTAACGATCAAAGCTGATTAAAGGGCTAGACGAAAGGAGCATTTTAGGGTGTATAATTACTCCTTCTTTAGCATTTAACAAAATAAAGTCATTTATTTTACTATTATTTAGATAATAAAATGATTTATTAAAATTAAAAAAAAGTACTTAAATACCAGAAGTGGGGTAACTTAAAATCGATGAAAAAATGTTTAAAAAAAATAAAATTGACTTGTACAAGCATTTCTTCGAAGAACAAACTTCTACCTTGATGGATTTATTCCGCGCAGTGTATATTTTGTAAATTTAAACAACCTCTTGGAACCCAATAAGTCTCTTCGAAGGGTTTCTCATCAAACAAGTCTCCTTTGTTATTGTTCACGTAGCAAAATATTTTTTTTTTTTGGCTTATCATAGTGAAGCTATCATGCGGCAGTACGGAAGCAATAATACTTTCTTCCACATAAAGTGAAGCGACTGTGATTCAACAATTACTTTCTCAAGATTTTAACGGAAGAATACAATACTGTTAATGGTTTTCGAACAATTCATAACGATGACATTTTAGACAAGACATTCTTTAGCGATGAAGCTTAATTTCACCTATTCGGTTATGTGAACTCAAAAAATTATAAAAAAATATTTCCAGAGAAAATGAGATATTTTCAGCAAGACCACTGTACCATACACCAGATATTATTTCCACATATGTTTATATAGAGAATTTTTTTCCCTCAAAGAATAATTGAGTGGAGAAAAATGTTCAGCCAGATCACTTGATCTCACTCACGTTAGATTGTTATTTTCTTGTGTGTAATATGTATCTTGTTCGCGTGATTTAGCCTTAGCACATTAACTAGAATGAATAGGTATTGTAAATATTCCAAAATATAAATTCTGTGTAACTATCTATAGATCTAGTAACATTTAAATCGTTTAAAGATAATGAGGTGCAACGCAGAGATGCAACGTAATTTAAATGTAGCCAAGTTGCTGCAATTGAAATTATCTGCAATCTAGCATGTTTAACTATCTACCAATCGTTTCGCAATTAACGACTATAGATGTAATATAAAGTATCTCTCTGAATCATTTGGCCTTGCTCGCAAAAATCGATCGTTACGTTCCACTTAGCAAATGCGTTTTTTCTTGTACGGCTCTCTTATTTCTGAGGATGATAAAGTCCCATATGCTGACTTGGAATCGAGTCTTATATGAAGCGAACGAACTCTCAGTCAGTATTGTGAGTTTATCTTTTGCTATACATGAACCTACGATCGAGAAATATTTGACATAACTACGAAACGCGAAGCAGTTAGTAACAAAGGTGTACTTCGATCTTTAACGTCGTTGTTTTAGATCGTGGAAGTCACGACAGCCTACTAACGATAAGTCAGGATGAGTCACGCTTTAAGAAGGATGGAATAATGGAATGTCTCTGTCTTCCATTCGACTAGGTTTCGTGGAACTGACAATAATGTTTGTTTAGTTTATTTGAGTGTTTACGGCTTCAGGCAATGAGCACAATGTACAAGAGATTATTTACCAGAACTTTTAATAGTGACACACCTTTATATTTGTATATGTACTGCATGTTTCACAACTTCGAAAAAGAATTATTAAAAAAAAACAACTACAAATTCTTTTAAATGCACGTTAAAAAAAATCTCATTGGACTATCCAGCGCCGTGCAATTAAAAAAAAGTGTTACTTTTAACTTTTAACAATGGTTCATGACCAGCTACAGGATAATGCAAAAAGTACAAACGCACATAGTGCAATACAATATTAAAAGTAATATAAACTTATGCAAAATAGACTCATACAATGTTGATACAAATAATAAATATAAATAGCGCAAATTTCAAAAAGCGGACGCCAATATAAGCGAATCCGTACAAAACTAAGACACACAATAACGAAATTTTATTTTTTCGTTTTCAGTTTATTAAGTGAACATATAAAAAAGTACATTTATAAAGAATACATAATTGTGTATAGGGGACTTAACTAAGAGATTAGTGCGCGGTTGAGTAATAAATGTAAAATGTGTTAACGTTGCGAGTGGAAGGCGAAATTAATACTATTATGGACTAATCTGTGAAGGAAGGTTAAGCATGCATTTGCCCAAAGAAGATACAGAGAACATATTGAGAAAAGTCTCGCGAGGCAACCCAGCCACAAATATTTTGGAAACCGCGTTTGTACAGTCTCAATAATTTTACAATGGATTTCATAATAAGGATTCCACATTATTGAGGCATACTCCAATTTTGAACGAACCAATGAATAATACAGCAGACGTAATGGATGCATATTACTAAATTGTTTACAATTAAGCTTTTTTTTAGCAGCAGACATGACTGAATCAACATGACTGGCGTGTGTCAGTTTGGTATCAAATAAGACTTCTAAATCCCTAATGTTGGTAACACTGTCCCCTGTCTTCCTACTAACCTCATAGGAGTGTTTAATCGGTGCTTTTTTTCTAGAATAAACGATTGATTTGCATTTCGAGATGTTGAAATTTAGTCAATTCTTCTCATATCTGCTCACACTAGCGATTGTTAAGGATAACTTTACATCATCTGAAAATATCAAAATTTCACAATTCACGTGCTTCGACAAATCATTCACAAATAGAAGGAATAATAAGGGAACCAGGTTAAAACTTTAGGGAACTCCAGATCGTTTATGTCACTTACAGTTAAATCCAAAACTGAAACTTCAAATTCACCCGCTGACTCGCATTAACTTCACTAAATGCAAGAAATATTCATACGTAGATTAGTGCGTTTTTATTCTTATTTAATTTTAAGAAATAAATGAATGAAACGAATGAAAATCGGAGTATGCTTTCTTCTCGGATAAGGCCTCGTGTTAATGTGATGTCTAACATGTTAAAAACCTTATCAGAAATTCATCTGGATTTGGCAAAATTCTAGTAGGGCTCACTAATGATTACAGTACTCGGTAACCTGATGCTTTTCCAAAAAAACACAACAACAGCAACAACTTAAGCAATACAAAGTTAAATTGAAAGAAAAAATATGCTCTCCGTCGTCCCACCATTGACCTTCTGAAGTTTCTCGGCCAACTATGGGGTTATACAACTCGTCCGCCTTTCGATAAAATTCAATAATAATAATTACAAATAATAAGGGTTTAATAAAACTTGGTCTATTTTCTCACAAATTCTATATTGTAAAAAACAAGCTACCGGTTTCGCACCAAACGGCGCATCCTCAGGCTGGCTAAAAGAAAATATCATTTTCATTGTAGTAAACAATCAAAATCAATTAATCAATACCAATTTTAAGGAAAGAACTAATGTTGCAGCAATGTTGTGTTATGTTGTAAAAATTTTTTCTTTCTTTCTTAAATCATTTAGTTATGTAGAATAAGTTTTAAGTTGAAATAAATAGGTTTAAAGTGAATGTGAGGTATACAAAAATACAACTGTAATATTTATAACTAAGGTACAACAAGAGTACAATTCAACAAAAGATTTTTTTTGTAAGAACATGGGGTTTATGGAAAATTACTTATAATGTATCAGTGAAGTTCCAGAATAGATGAAGTTAAAATATGGAATTGTTAAACAATAGTAACGAAATTTAAGCATTAGTAGGTCTAGGGTCCAGCCGCGAATCAAAATTATTAAAGGTGTATAGATAAAATTGTATAATGTGACTATCACAACATGTTAAAACTCTAGGAATAAACAATTGAAAGGAATTGTTATGTTATAGAAATATGAAAATTAAAAAGGCTAAGATAGCTTAGCTTCCTCATGGTATTGATCTCCTTTTATTGCGTTTGCCGTGAATTATTCCATCAATACCATGATATTATTTCTAGGCATTTTCTGATGTGTTATGAAAATTAAATTAATAAAAAATATGGCACTATAAAAGCGTAATTTAGCATTATGATATGGATTACTACAGTTACATTCAGGAAAGTACAACATATGCAATAGTATTGTCAAATTTTTGTATTATAAATAGTGAGGTGTTAACAGGAATATTTTAACTAATATTCGTTTAAGTGTTAAGTTTCAGCAGAAAAAAAAAGAAAAAATCCAAATCCACTTATTCTTAACGTTAACCACGGTCTTATTCCATACAATTTCCACATTTTCGGTATCATATCTTGATTTATGTCAACAAATTGTTCACTGCGCTGCTAAATTTCGTGAAACTGCGCAGTAAGTGACAAATCCGGTAATCGAAGACTCAAGAAAATATTTGCTGAACAAGAACTCAAGCCCATTAATCACGTGACAAGAATGCAATATTGCAATTGGTTTGAAAATTATGTAACACACTTGATAAATTCTTCTTCTCAAACGAACGCTCCATCTATAGGTTCCCCCTTAATTATTCTATTAACAGACAAACCATGCATATATGGTCCTATGAAATTCTGACGTCATGATCGAGAAATTATTGCATTCTGAAAAGGTTGGTATTTGGATAGTAGCTTCACGGAGAAGAAGTACCGGCCCATTATTTTCTCATGAAATGGAAAACGCGGAAAACACTATAAACAATGAATCTTTTCCATGAATAATACATGATGAAAATCGTGTATCTACGTAATAGATTTTCCTTCGCGTTCTCCTGAACTAGCTATTTTAAATTATCTTATTTTTCCACACCTAGTTTTTAAAAATACACTCCAACACACAATAGAAGAACCTACCGAAGCAATTACACGGTAACGCCTCAACATTTCGTTAACGCATTTAACAACATGAAACGACGTCTTGAAACCGAAGATCACTTTGTCCATTTACTATAATGGTTTGCTAAATCCTTTTTTTTTTACTTTTTCTACAAAATACTTTTTTATTATGCTATTTTGACCACCATCTCTCTTCCCGTTTCTTTTGCAATTAATGCCGATTTCGTGAGTAAAGACGGTGTTGACGGTTATATTGCGTTAGGAGAAACTTCCACATGGTCTTTAATCCAAAATAATTTAATATCTGTAAGAGTTACCAATTCGGCGCACATCTATAGTGCACTTTGCCAAACCACTTCCTGCGTCCACTGTGCCTATTCTAGTCTATTATCTGGAGGACACTTTGTGGATTCGGTATGATAGCGCCCCGCTGGAAACCTAGTTCTTTATCGTACTTGAGCGTTTTGATTTTTACAATTGTAATAGTCTCTAAAAGAATCTGTTAAAAAAGATCTGTTAAAGCTTTTGGTGGAAACGAAAATCATCCATCCGTATCGAAACGGCGCTTTGGAAGTATCGGCAAGATTGCGAATATTTTGGCAAAAAGCCATAATTGGAGCGATATTTACATATTGAAACCGTAAAAAGAATGGAATTTATAAAGAAACAAAAATTAGTAAACAAAATGTGATACCAATACGGAGTAATTTTAACTGTTTAATAACAATTTTAATTAGACGTAAATTTTATAATTTAACATGATAAATATCTTATTTAATAAAGATGTTGTGAATGTAAATTAGACTGTAATTAGTAATTAAAACCGCAATCTTAATTATTATTCAAATCGCTTTGCTTTCAACTATATGCATGCTAATTATATGTAACGTTTTCTCCCGACAGTGCTAATTATGTAAATTTTAATTATGACCACCTCGCGCAATTAATTTCTGGTAAAAAGTATTTTTTTTAAACAACTATTGAAATGCTTTGAAAAACATTTATATCATTATGGCCGTTGTAGAACTATAAGCGTAATTTATACCGTGAGTATACGTACTTGCTGTATGGCATTTACGACCTTTCCCATTATTTATAGCGCTATTCATGGTATTGTGCAACATATGCGCTAGGTTGATAGTTTCTACCTGAGATATAGTAGCAAGGTTAATATTACTTCAGGTGTACTCGATTTATCGATTTCAAACGGGTGTATTTATTAATGCGATGTATCTAATAACAGCGAGGTGTATGAATAATACAATGTTGTTTTAGAATGTATTGGAAATTATTGCCAATGAAAGTTTTATATGATTTATGCTGGATGGTCTAATCGAGCTCATTCGTTACGACAGAAAGGGCCAATGCGCAGGGTTTGGAAATTATTTGATTCATTCTCATTCTAATAGGCGAACATGTATTCTGTGTAACTCAAATAAAGTGAATATGGGTCATGGTATTGATGGAATCACTCCCAGCAAAATCAATGTGAGAAGCAAAAAGCACTATTCAAGGGACACGCTGGTTACACATGTTTTTGTCTATCCAGCGTCAGCGTTGCTCTGAGCGCTTTTTTCTCCTACTCATATCGCTGTTCATCTCTAAGTTAATTAATCCCCAAAAACAGCACAAGTGGCGTTAGAAAATATTTTAGTGCTATTTTTGAAGATTAGTGACATAGGCAGACAGGTGAACAGTGAACATGGAATGCGAATAGGGAAAAAGCTCTTGAAGCAACACTGATAGCGCCGGGTAGGTAGAAACATGTCCGTTGGCTAGTGCTTTTCGATTCTCTTATGAATTAATTTTTTTATTTAGCACTATTTTGGTTATTGTTTCTAGGGTGACAATAAGGCGCAGTGTTGCTAACCCGTTAGAAGAAGTACCGAAAATTTCAAAAAGAAATCTTTGGCATATGGCACTGGAGAGGAAGCTCGTCCTATGCAAAAACTTTCTGGTGACGACTTCGATACAAGGCTTGTTTCTTGTGATGGCATTTTGTTTAAATGGCACGGTTTTTATGAATAATTATCACAATCTATCCTAAAATAACACATTGTGTACGTGAAGATCACGCTGAACAGCCTCAAAAATTAAATGTTTTTTTCAACAATTTAACAGGTAAAACTTATTTGAACCTCTTAAATATGCAAATTATCTTAATGGAAATCTGGCAGTAACTAGTTACTATGTTTTCGGCAAGATAGGGTTCAATCCCATTAGGCACTATAAGAACAACAACTATTAAATTTTAAATTAGGGATATCATTGAACGGCCTGCCAGATCCTCCGATTTTAGACCATTGGACTATTTCTTGCCTATCAAAAATCAAAAGTTCATCTCGAGCCACTTAATATTTTAGATGATTTAAGGGCCAAAGTCATGCAGAAAGTGTTAGTGAAGCATCTCTTCGCCATTGAGGGATTCCACCGCAAATTAGCGTACTGTTAGGAGGTAGGTAATCGCCTATTTTAAATATAAAAAAATATACAGGGTGTTTCATCTAAAATTCCGAAGTTGTAGGCGACTTACGGTAAAATAGAAAGTCAGGATATCTCAATTTTAATCCTTGTAATCAGTTACCTAGTGTGTGCAGTGTTAGCAGTTAATTTATACCGATACCTGCAATATTATTGAAGATATTTAGGTGTTTCCGAACTTTCGCCATCACTGTATATACTGTATATAATTCTTCACTGCCATACAGCGTATTCAGTGAAGAATGGGACAACGAGATATCTCAGTAACGTATGAAGATTTTGAAAACTGTTATAAATATACGGCAGGTGATTTCGTGATATTATTTTTAATTAATTTTACCTTGCCTTAGTTTTTTTTAAATGCAACCCCCTACTTTTTATTTGATTTTTGGAAATTGCAACATATTTGTGATAAGTGCAAGCAATCCTAATAATTCATTTTAATTCTTCAACATTTCTGGAAGGTGTAACCTAGACTAAGCTTTTTAAATGTTCCTAAAGTAAGTAGTCTGATAGACTTAAATCAGGAGAACGAGCCGGCCATCTTATAGAATCATAGTACCTATGAGATACTAGAAAGTCTAGGTGTTTTGCTTCTCTTAAAATGTTAAAAATATATCTACCAATCGAACGGACTCCCAATATTCCACACCAGATAGTTATGCTCCACTTTCTTTGGAAATTTGCTTTTCTCATCCAATGTGGATTTTAAGACGTCCAACAATGTGAATTGTGACGATTAATTGTTCAGACTCATTAGACCACAGAATACTACCTAGGAAATTTGGAATTTGTGAATAAAGTTCCATAAAATCTTCCATGATAAAATCAATTCTACAAATTTCTTCGCTATTGTCGAATCCATTCAACAAATGAATTTTATATGGTTTGTATTTATTGGATTTTATCTTATGCATGCATGTCACAATGAACTAACACAGTACAGATATATACGAGGGAAAGTCAATAAGTAGGTCACAAAAAGCTATTACAAAAATAATTAGAGAAATAGTTACCCAAAAACAAGTTTTATTTTTCAACAAAGTTTCCATTAATACATTTATCCCATCGCTTTATCAATGCCACAATGCCTGCTACATAAAGGTGTTTAGGTTGCCGTCTGGACCACGTGCTCCTCTTGTTAAACTTCGTTATCACCCTCGAAATGTTTGCCGCCAAGATGCTTTTTGAGTGGACCAAACAGATGATAGCCGCTTGGACCTAGGTCGCACCCTAATTCTTCAATTCTCGCATGAGTCAAGTGGGCCGAATGCGGCCTGCATTATCGTGATTAAGATTATCGTGATACAGCAATATTCCTCTGTCAGTAGGCCTACAGGTCTTCGTCGAATTGCATCCCGAAGCAACAACAAAACTCTGCAGTACGATTCAGCAGTCACGTTCTCATTTCTATTCGGGAAATGGGCTACAAGCTCTCCTTGAGAATCTCAGAACACGGTAAGCATAACCTTACCAGCTGAGGGCACAACCATTGCATTGAAGCACGCTTTGTTTCGGGTTGGTAGTGGTACACCCATGACACATTACCAGGAACAATCCTGGAAAGCATGTCCTCTCTTTTACCGTACCGAGAGAGGTGTAACAAGAACAAGCCTATTCGAATCCTTCTGTGTTCCTCGGTCAGTTGTCTAGGCAGCCACCGTGAGCAAACTTTTCGGAAATTCAGACGATCGCGCATCAGTTCGTAGGCTAAAGCTAGGACTGAGAACACCAGAGAGCAATTGCAATCTGAACGGAGCGGCTAGTTCGCTAATCGTCAACAACTTTTGGATGCCCTTGAGAGAATTTCTCGATCCAGTTATATACGGCTTTACGCGACAAACACTTTTCACCGATCTTTTGCAGGGAGCTTTCCCATAGCAGTTTGTGACTTATTTAATGACTTTCCCTCGTATTTCTCTCTAAGGAAACCATCTGCGCATGCGGGATCATATCATAAAATTTATCAATTTATTTTCTTTCATTCACGGAGGTACCTAGGTATATCTTTATCTTTACAAAAAATATTTTCGCGCCAAGTAAACCAGTTATAGAGGGAAGTAGCAGTTGTATTTCATAAAAAGAATATCAAGAAATACGTGCCGCTAGCCCGTTTGATACAATGATAAATTTGTTATAAAATTTGAATTGATAAGAATATGCCTCGCTACCAAAATTTTGTAAAGGTATGTAAATTAACTTATTTTATAATATTTTATTCTTATACATATTACTTTTTTAAAGTGTAATATGTATTTATGTACTAAATAAGTGTTACTAAAATGTTATTAAGAAAACATTAAAAAGTAAATGAACAGATGTTTCCACAATAATTATTTCTTGTAGTTTGAGGTTGCTGCGTTAGGTACGAATTGAATTTTTGTAAAGTTTAATTTACGTAAAAGCCTTACGCCCAAATAGGTCAACAGGGCATCAATATTTCATCCACATTCCTGACGTGCACGTTTGAGACACACCCGTGAAGAGCAGACCTTAATATAGATTGGTGGTTTATCAATGTTTTGGCCATGTTTTTTTTTTTGTTTTGAAAATACCAAACTATTGTATTGTTTTTAATTCTGAAATTAGGTTTGTATGTTGGCTAAAACCGTAAGAAATCTACATTGTACAAATACGACATATTCTCTACAAAAAATAAACGGAAATGAAATCGATTTTAACTTGTTTTGATTAACATTTTTGTTGTCAAGGTATATTTCTTTGAATTCAAGGGATTTTCGACGAAACAATTATAAGAATGATGTAGATTACATTGCATTGTAGGAATTAATGGAAAAATAATGGTTGTAGGTATTTTTTTACGGGAATTTAATATTTCCAATTTCCAGGAAAAGATTTTGCTGAATTTCCCTTGACAATGAAGTAGAATGTTCAGATTTTTTTTTAATGAGCATCAAAGTTGTATGAAAAATTTGGGTATTATTTTTATTAAAACCTGAACGTTGTTTGTAACGTTTGCTTATGTACAATTGTGCATTATAGATATTTTGCGGTGGTGATTTTCAGGAATTGAGGTCACTATTACTCTCCAACTATTGTCTTGTTTATGCGGGTCAGGCAGGTTGATGCAATAATTGCTTATTTATTTAAATGTTCTTAGAAGTTTTACAATTTTCTTTGATGGTGCAATTTCTGATGTAATTCAGTATGAAAACGAAATAAGTGACGATCGATTATAAATACTAAAATGTTAACGATAAAGCGTAAAAATAAAAATAAAACGCCAAGTTTCATAAATTCTTCTTTTATTTTTACGTCAAAAGTGAGTCAACACTTTGACGAAATCGTTACAGATATTTGTTATTATTTCTGTGTATAGTTTTAGTGTCAAGGGAAGAAAAAACATTGTCTTTATTCATTTGTAAATAGCATTTGCAGTGAACTACTCAGAAAATTGAAAAAAGCATTTACAAAGATGATGACGAAATCTTTAGAAACCAGAGAAACCGTGGCAAAAAGGCAAATATTTCTATGAAATATCAAACATTTCTTGGAAGACAAATTCGAAAATTTCAAGCAAGTAGAAAAGTTAAATGACATAAAAGAGTGATGAGAAAAACATGGATGGTTTGACAAATATCTATGTTAAGCAAGATAACGCAACTGTTTTACATTTAGTAAATTTATTTCTCGACGTAATCTCCATGTAGCTATAGAGTTATGCTACAAGCTACAAATGTATGGCACTAGTCCAGCGCTGTTCCCTTTTTCAAGGCGTCCAAATGATAGGATTTGTCGATCTTCGCAAAGTAAGCCTCGGTGATATTGACCTCTTCATTTGACGTGAACTGTTTTGCGTCAACCCATTTTTTCAAGCTTGGAAAAGGAAAGAAACCGCAGAGGGTGAAACTGGATTAGTTTAGCTGTCGCAATTGCCGATGAGTGGGCCGAGGCTTTATCGTGATGAGAAAGAATTCTTTTCGTCGCTCGTTACTTTCTTCCCGTCTCCAATTCGTCAGCTAAAATTATGTCTTGTGAATCTCAAAATATCGTCTCCACAACTTTTCCGATTGATGGAATCGTTTTCGCCTTTTCTGGTGCACGTTCGCCGGGAAAAACCCCTTTTGCACGCTGATTTTTGGTTCGTCTACATCTACATCTACATAATACCGCACAAACTTTCTCGCCTTGCGTTTAAACAGTCCAAACATTGCTTTGAAGTTACTGCATGATTTCGTTTTTGATCAGTCGTCAGCAGACGTGGCACCCAGCTTTCTCATATTCAATTTTTCGCGAAGGGATGTTTTGCATACATTCAGTTCTGATGTTTGCCATGTTAATTGTTAATGTCTATAATGTTTATACGGCGGTCTGGTAACACAGTATAATGAATTTTATTGATCATATCGCCGTTTCTTCCTTCATTAAAGGCAGATGTTCGGCCACGCTTAAATTCTTTAAACCAGTATCTGATGGTAGTTATCGAAGGCGCGTGGTTCTTATAAACTGCATCCAACTTCTTCAAAAAAGAAATCGAATCACTGACCGGTATTGTTCTTTTTCCATAATTCCACAAGTTCATTTTCAACAGTCTTCAGAAGAAGACTACTCAATGAATCTTTCCGAAATTTCAGACGTCAACTAAAGAATAGTACTCACAGTCAATAATGCAGATTTTTACAACAGAATTCAAGAAGAACACTTAAGCGCACATTAAGACAAGTTTCGCGTGATTAATGTCAAATCAATAACTACCACTCGTCGTTTGTTTGTTGTTATGAATGAACAAACTATTATGTTTACGAAACCTCATTGTGTATAAACATGATGGACCCCCCATCCCATGGCTGCTATGATCACCACGTTACGTTAATGGATTTATGAAAGACATATATGTATGTGATCATAGTCAACATGCATGATCAACTTATAGAGAAAATGTCATGAATTTTATTTGTTTATGGCAAACACTTATGGTGTGGACTGTGGCAATACTTTAGCGTTTGCCATATTATCTCACAATCGTTGCTATCTTTATTATTTATTTGTTTGTATTTTATGTTAAATAAGGAACAAATATTTGTTTGTTAGTTCATAGAAATTATTGCATATAATTTTTGTTTTTATTTCTTACTCAAAATAATATATTTTGTTCAATATTATGTAAGGCCAGTTTTCACTGGGATATCCTGTATAATTTCTTCGTTACTTTAACACTGTAATTCGCATTCTTTTTTTTCCAGTAACGGGGTACTTCGGCATTCCTAAAGTACAAAATATAAATAATCAGTACTATGTTTGCCGTAACTACTGAAAACAAAAGCAAATATTTTCTATAATACATTCGCATTTTCCTAAATATCTCGAAAAGCATCCATTTCCAATGCCTACTCTCAAACATCGATCGAATATTTATACATATAAATTTTGAGTTACGTATAGTTTTAGCAGTAAGGGCACGTATTGATATAAAAAAAAATTATTCTAGGACGTCTGTATATAGGTAAGAGTTGAAATGCAAAGTTGCGAAGTCAGTCATTGAAGAAACAAATGTATTAATAGAATTATGGTACTTAATTAGAGACAATTATATTGTTAACATTTTATAAATGTGAATGTAAATAAATGTTATTAATTACAGCATGTTGTATTGCACGATTTCTGACTTACCTATGCGAGCTTGAATGGAAAATTCGAAGTTCCCAAGTTTGCTTAGCCTAATGAATAATTTCTCGACTCTCAATTTTAACTGACCACAAACAAATCTACGTATTTATTTTTGAAGACATAAAACCGCAGAAAACACGTTGTAACACTTCTACCGTTCACACAGAACTAACCGCGAATTCCAATAACAACAACTAATACCGAATAGTCAGTCCACATGTTCCTCTACTTACGTGTACGTTGTGTGTGTTTTGTTGCACGCTTCCTTCTTTTGGTTTCTTGTTCATCGCGAATAATCGCCTACCTGCACAGTGGAATTCTTACTCTTTCTGATATATCTTGTTGCGAAGCAGCCAAGTAACGGATATTCAAAACTACACGAAAGAGTGTTTTATGTATAAACTTTTGAACTCGATAGGACTGCAGTCTGCAGGCTCGATACCTGCTAACGGAATTGTGTTTTATAAAACGTAGGCTTTACATATTGATCCAATATTGAAACTAAACGTTTTCACGTGCGTTCTGTCCTCGCCAAGTGGTGCAATTACATTTTTAGTTAATCGTAATAAGTCTAGATATACAGGATTGAATCTGATATAAACGGCCGTATACAGCGTGTTCAGCGCTATATCTTAGGAACGAATGCAGATCTTAAAATTTTGAAAACTTTGTTATAAATTTGGTTTACTTGTCCAGTATAGAGATAAGACGGGGATATTCTTAAGTAGGTACCTAGTTTCTTCCTTTTTTTTCTTTTCAACTGGTTTTTGTTCAATTATTTAATTCTTCTTTTTTTTTTTTGAAAAAAAAAACATTTTTTTAAAACACAATCGGCACAACCTGAGAAAAAGAAAAATTTTAAGTAGGTACCATAAATGCTTATGAAATTCGAATGAATGAACATAAGTTTTGATTAAATCAATTGTTTGATAATCTCAATTTACATTTGCGATAGGACCAGGACTGTGTCCTTGTTCATAACAGTAACATAGTAAGCGACCATCTGAACAGGATATTTTCTAGACGGTGGACGCTCCTATAAGATGGCCATCTTGTTCTCCTGATTTAAGTCTTTTAGACTACTTTCTCTTGAGCATTTAGAAAGTGTAGTCTACCATACACCTTCTAGAAATGTCGAAGAATTAAAAGTGCTTATCAGGATCGTTTGTGCCAACATAGCGCCAGATACTTTCCACTATAGTCTTGGGCGTTATCAAAATGTGACTTATGTAGAATATGATGGAGGAAATTTCGAGGATTTAATTTCGCCTTTACTTTGAGAGATTTTGTCTTCAGATTTGTTTTTTAAGTTTTGAGCACTTAACGTAACGTCTGGAATGTGGCTTTGGGGTACTTTTTCATTTGTTATATTAACATTTTTGATAAACTAATCTTTGCTTATTATTTCTCCGCGTTAACTTAAAAATTATTATTTTCCCGAAAGATACAACAGATAGGTTGCTAGCAGATTCCAAAAATCGAATAAACAGTAGAGCATTCCGTGCATTTATAACAAAGTTTAAAACATTTTGCAACAATCTTCGATATTCCTTTCGCTCATTCCTGGTTAAACACGATGTATACAGAATGTTCTAAAATCTGATTCATTTATTTTAACTCATTGTGGAACTAAATCATTTTATCAAGAAACGAAAAATAGCTCTTCTATTGTTAAATTCATTCCCTTATCATAAAAATGTTCAAAGTTGTTACCATTTGCTTGATTCGCGAAGAATCTTACTCGACGTAGTTATGGGGCTGTCTTTGCGTAGAAAATGAAATCTCGTTATCTTTCAGGTTTTTGATTTCTCCATTGCGATAGACTATGGGTCCAAAAGAAAAAGTTGTAAGGTGTTGGATCCGGGCAATGTGCAAACCAAGGAACTATTAATCCATTATACCTTGTCCATCTATTGTAAAACGCATTACTTAAATGTTCGTAAATTTCTGGTTATACTTGGAGTGTCTCAATTTGTAAATTAAAATACAACACCGTAGTAACTTTTAAGCACGTTTTATTCGGCAGACGTTACAACATTTACAACATATAATAGTTGACGTTGGTACAATCTGGTGTAATACAAGAGCGCTGGTGTATGCCCCGGGAAACTCAAATATTTCCCCCTTCTGGTGAAACTTTTTCTAGATTATTGGTTTTGTCGATAATAATTCAAGCTATTGCAAATTAATAGATTTAAACTAGAGGTGGGTAATCACGTAAACTTGCAACTGCTACTGCGATTTTATAATAACAATTAAAAGTAACAGGCCACGTCAGAAAATAACCCTAAAATAGCTTCTTCGCAGTATTGATGAAATCATTTACCTAGTAAAGAGAAATTTGTGTCAATAAAAAAAATAAATTATTCGATTAATTAATTTTTAATTTAAAATAAAATCTGTGGTACACACTGCTAATTTTAACTGCTATTTGTTTTTAGTAAATTAGCAGTTGCTATTTAACCACCTAATATATAATTAAACGCTTGGTTTCTATAATCTATTGCTTCGCCTAAGTTCTACTGGATGATTGATTTTTTAAATTGGTTGTTGTGGGATTAATTTTGCATACGGTTTAATGCTTATGTGTAATATTTCTGGTTCGTTGATTTCAGGTGTTTCTGTAATCCTAGTTTCAGGAACGAAGCAATTTTCCTTTCTATGCGTTACGTCTGCGGATTTGGTTTGTGTGACCAAATTTGCATCTAATTTGATTTTTCTTTATTTCCTTTCTATCTTTTATATAACTAATCTTCCATTTATCCTCTCCTAAGTAAGTGCTTGTTATTACCCTTTCTCCTAACTAGAATTTTCTAGCGGTTGTGCTATATTTTCCTTTAGAAATCATCTGTGCGAACGTTGTCAAAATAGGACTTTTATTCGCGATTGAATGTGTGATTCTATAAAAATTTGATTTTCCCATATTCCTCGCAGTATAGACTCAATTAATCTTTGAAATTTTGTTGATGCGAAGCTCAGACCATCAGACATTAATCTAGTAATTTGAAACAAACGTTTGTGAGTATTTAGAGTGAGGTGTGTTTGACCTATTTATGCACCTTCCTTTGGAACTAAGCGCATTTCTCGTCAATTTTTGAACATTTCTGTCCCTCGCATAGGTATTTCATTCCTAGTATCTGTCTTTAATTTTGTTATTTTGCATGCCATACACCAACTGATTCCTTAGTGCCGTATCTAGAAGTGTGCTGAAATTACAGATGGCTGTCATTTTCTTTAAATCGGTTAAGTGGTCATGAATCTTTTCCCTTTCCTGCTGTCGCCGACGATGAAATTTGTAGTATTCTGCAATCTCTAAAGATTTTATCTTATAATATTATTGTAAAAACTTGTTTAACTCATTGAAAGTAATGTAATAGGTAATTCCTCTTTATATCAGCATCATATAGTAACCAACGGTTGGATGTTATTCCATCATTTTCAGTTCGCTTCACTACTGTTGAATTTACAGTTTGTATCGTTTGTAACTTCGTCGGTACTTGGACTGTCTAATTTGAAACATGTAAATACAACGCAGTAACTTTTCAACACGTTTCATTCGGCAAACATTACAACATACAATAATTGACATTAGTACAATACGACATAATATATTTTTCCTTTCCTGTCTCGGGAAATTCAAATATCATACATCATAATACTTTTACCTTGAAATATGTCGGAACGATATACACTGCTCAAAACAATTAGAGGATATTTGCAAAAATAATAAAATAAATATATAAATAATATAAGTCACGCAAATATTTTTATATTGGAACTATAACGTTTTTAAACAAGAAACTGATTGCTTTGAGAAGTTTCAACTTGTACAGCGCTTCAGTGCGAACCGTGACAGCTTGAGGGTATAAAAGCGCGTATCCGAGCGATTTTCCATATCATAGAAAATTTTTAACAGTAATTACGGGTAATAATGGAAAGGCAACGTGATTTGACTCATGCACAGGGTTGGAGAGCGATAGGTCAATTGGAAGGTGGACGGAGACAGCAAGCTGTTGCTGAAGTTTTTGCAGTTTCGCATTTGTGGAATCGGCTTTTAGAAACTGGAGATGTTCAGAGAAGGCGAGAACAAGGACGCCCAGCATCTACAACACAAAGAGATGATCGATACCTAACAGTATTTGCACGTAGAAGCAGCACCTATAACGCAACGCAGCTTAGAAGTGAGCTTGCCGCTGCAACGGTAAGAGTAGTATCAACTCAAACAATAAGAAATCGTCTTCACAACGTTGGCATGTATGCTCGAAGACCCCTAGTATGCGTTCCACTAACTGCTCTTCATAAAAGGTCGCGAAGAATATGGGCTGAGCAACATAGAAATTGGAATCACGATGACTGGGCACAAGTATTGTTTTGTGACGAATCCAGATAATAGGCGTATTTTAATTTGGCGTGAACCTGGAACACGTAATCAGCCACAATTTGTTCGAGAAAGGCCGCAATATGAAGGTGGGAGTGTAACGGTATGGGCTGGGATAAGCGCAGGAGGTCATACAGACCTTTATGTGATACAGAATGGCAACCTGACTGCTCAGAGGTATCTGGATGAAATTTTTATACCCATTGTTCTTGGGTACGCTGGCGCTATGGGTGAAAGATTCAGTTTAATGGATGACAATGCTCGTCCACATCGGGCAAACATCGTGAACAACTGGATTGAACAATTGGGAATCAATAGAATGGACTGGCCCGCAAATTCTCCTGATGGTAATCCTATCGAACATGCTTGGGATACTTTAGTAAGATGCGTTGCAGCAAGAAATATGCCACCCCGTACAATTTGGGAACTTCAAAATGCTCTGATAGAGGAATGGAATAATTTTCCACAAGAATTTTTTGATGTCCTGATTCGATCAACGCCGATGAGATGTCAAACCTTTATTGCCGTTTGTGGAGATCGTACGCATTATTAACAATGGATTTTTCGTTATTTTATCAATAAAACTTCTTATAAAGTCTCATAATTGTGTATTCATTTAATGATATTTATTCACTCTAGTGATTTAGTAGCTTTATAATGTACACAAATAAGTTCAAACTTGTCAATGCGTTCGGTTTCTTATTTAAAAACGTTGTAGTTAAATATAAAAATATTCGCGAGGTACTACATTCATTATTTACTTATTTTATTACCATTTTTCCAAATATCCCCTAATTGTTTTGAGCAGTGTATTTTGTGTCACATCTAAAGGAACATTTCATCTAATAACATCCAATAATTGTGGCAAAATATTTTGAAGAAAATTAAATAATGTTCATCTGTCATTCGAGCACGATCGTCCATTTCTTGTAAATGTGTGTTCGACGGCAACTAAAATAAAATGATTTTTTTTTCATCACTATGGCATTGATGTATAATGTCACCGACAAAATTCAATCCTTATCGAATGATCTTGTGGCTGTTATTTTAATTTAGTAACTTTGGAATAAATATAAAGACCCTTACAAATTAGAATTAATACGCTTAACGTTGCGTTGGTTGCATTGCAAATGAATTTGCACGTATACTTCAGCTAACTAAAGCACGTGCCAGCTTCGTTATCCTGTGGAAATAGAGCTATTTTTTTAAGGCGGCAATGACGAAAGCTTTTTACCGCTGTAAACATACAAATTTGGTAGCGTAATATGATGTGAGTCACTGTTAAATCATGGGATGTTGCGTGGGAACTACAATACCTACTATTTGATTTATCAATAAAAAAATATGTAACTAAATTTTTGTTTGCACTAGAATCGTGTACAACAATTTCCTTTTTGGAATTGAACCTGAAGTAGGATTAGGCGTAGCAATAATATTAATGATTCAAAACGATGAATACATACGTACTTGAATAAACAATTATCTTTTTGAAGTTGACTCATGAAAACATTAAAGTATGGTGTGGATCAATTAAAACTTGTTAAATATTGCACGTCTCGCCAACAATAAACAGTTTAACTAATTCGTACTTACGAATCTATGTATCTAAAGTGCATAACCTACATATTCCAACCTAATACCTCGCAGATGTAGGAGGTAGGTAACTATACAAAACAGGTTATTTGATAATTCGCTTGTTGGTTTGGATCTCATACAATAGTTGGGTGACACATCGATGACGTTCATTTCTGTTTAAACTGTAGGCGAAGAATATAATTGCCATAAAAGCAAACATCCATGCGATACTTTTTACTTTTAGAGATTTGTCGCAACCGTTCACGCAATCTAATGGAGAAATTACCTTTGAAGATTTTGCTTTGAGGATGTGTTTATACAAATTTCATTATCTTACGAGAAAAACGCCTTTCAAAATCTTTAAAATCCAAATATTAAACGCGCGATTTTAACCGCACCTTACAGCGCATTTAACAACATGAAGAAACGAGTAAGGTTTTGTATTAGTTGTGTGTAGGCTTTCATGACCGTAATCCATAGTAGAAATGTCTTTCGGGTGATGTCGCGTAGTTAAAATTTTACTTGTCGTTTCGCTGACCATGCTGTCAGCTTCTTCGGAAGATTTCTAAAGTCTTTTGTGTTTTAGAAATTTTCTGAAGAAGCTGACAGCATGGTCAGCGAAACGTCAAGTAAAATTTTAACTATGCGACATCACCCGAAAAACATTTCTACTAAGGTTTTGTATTGAAACCGAAGGAAAACAGTTTGGGCACTTACTATAATTGTTTGACAAATTCTTGTTTTACATTTACTAGTAAATATATATTTTTTATTCTGCTAGTCATATTAGCCATTTGTGCTGACAAAGTACCTACTTGTATATTAAAAACTTTCTCGAAATCGACAATGTACAGTATGTTAAGAATTAAATGCGAATCGACCAGGTTCGAAAGTGCATAGTAAGTTGCCTACCGTATTTAAGATACGAAATTGAGGGTCGGTTAAGTAGGATAAGATTTCATATGAGTGGCAGTATTATTATTTGTGTCTTTTCAAACTCGTCACGGCGATTCCTTTTTGTCTAAAAGAGATTTATTAGACGTATTACAAAACAATTTTTGGAACCTACTTTATTTCCTTTTTAGCACAGAACAGTTTGTGTAAAAAATATCTGTTTACTTATAGGTAGGTATAGAAGGGTGAAAAATAATGCTAAAATATTTTCTGCCTACCCGGTGTCATCAGCGTGGTTCCGAGAATATTTGCACCCTACCTTGTGCCGCTGTTTTGCCTCACAGTTAATACCACAACATTCCAAATGACTAGTTAGACATTTCTTGGTGCCCTCCAGCGCCACATGCCTTTCGTTTAGAAAACAACGACACTGTTCCCCAAGTCATCCCTCGAGCAATTATTGGACTGCTTACCACGAGATGGCGTGCACAAGGAGGGCCTTAAGAAACTACACATGTGAAGGACTCCCACATGCTTATTATGATGTATATAACAGAATACACCAGAAGATGCCTAGAGACAATAACCAAAAAATAACTGCACATGTAAAAGGCTCTCACAGTTTCCTTTTAGAGCTGTACTATTCTTTTCCATTCCTTTTTATCTTTTGGTATGTCTGTCCAGTTACCAATTTTCTTCTCTTTTAAATCTTTCTCTACTGCCTCACTTCATCTTTTCCTTGGTTTCCTTCTGGTTTTTTCCAAGTTACATCTTTTGCTTTTTTATTAATCTCCATTCTTGTGAATCCCAACCATTGCATAGATTGTCTACTAGGTTTGCCTCCAAATAGTTCGTACAGTTCCGTGTTCATCCTTCTCTGCCAGCCAAGGTTCGCATTTTTTTCTCTTACGAATCCATAGTTAGAGTCGTATCACTGTTTTATCTATTCTTATTTTTGTTTTCCTTTGTACTTCTTTTGAGTTCAGAACTTTATGGAGCCGTCATATTGCACATATTGCATTTTGTAACCCGTAAGTATATTTCCTTATTCTCTTCGCATTTATTGGTTATTAATACCTCTAGGTACATATAATCCTTTACTTCTTCAAACTCGCATATATTATCAGTTTGTGCTTGTACTTGGAAATTTTGCTTTTTGTTACTTCCTATGCTATTCTTAAGTTCCTTCCACTTCTCGCCATCAGTACCACGTCGTCAGCATATGCGGGGCATTGATGGTTTTTGTTACACAGCATCCCTTTCCTATTGATCTTATTATTCTTTACTATCTCTTCTAGCGCCAGGTTAAACAAGGCCATTGACAATAGATTCGCTTGGCAGAGTCTTATGTTATGTTTCAAAGGCTGTGCTTACCCTTCCTTTGAATTTCACTGCAGTGCTTGTATTTCGGAGTGTTATTTCTACGTTTTACTTATTTTGATGATATCTTAAGATTTTTTTAAAGTCTACGAAGACCTTGCTTGTTGGAATATTTTCCTTTTAACATTTGTAATAGCATGAACACTTGGTCAATTGTGGATCTATTCTTTTTAAAACCTCCTTTGTAATTCCCTATCTCTCCTTCCTTATATTCTTCTATTCTGTGATTTAGTAGTGTTGCCAATACTTTATATGTGACGTTATGTAGCGATATGGTTCTAGTCTGTTTTGTCCTCCTTTTTGTAAATTGGTAGCGTAATTTCTGTATTTCAGTTCCCCGGCATTATTTCTGTTTTCAAGATTTATTTTATTAGTCCTGCTATTTGCATTTTTAAGACGGCCCTTCCTTGTTCTAAGTTTTCTGCTGCTATATTACTTTCCCACGGAATTTGATAGTTCTTCAAATTTGTTATTATGATTCCTATTTCTACGGTGGGTTCTCTAGTTGCATTGTTTTCGTTTACTGTTGTTACTTCTTCGGATGGCTGGTCTTCTACTTCTTCCTCTAAGCATTTTTCGAATTGTTCTTTTCATCTTTCTAGCATCCTCTCTTCACTTGCAATTAATGTACCGTCCTTATTTTTTATATAGTATGGCAAGCTTTATTATTTGTTAATATATTTTGTTTGCATTTCTTTTATTTTGTTATCCATCTGAGGTCTTTTTTTTTTCTTTTAGCATCCTTTTTTATTATTCTTTGGTTATAATATTCTTGTTTATTTTTGTGTGAATTGTTTTGTAATATTCCTTTCCTTAAGTTTTTTTTTATGCTCATTTCCTCATTGCATTCTATATCCCACCATTCTTTCTTTTTTTGGTCTTTCCTTTTCTATTATATTTCATTTCGTGGCTGTTATTAACGTTTCTTCTATTCCATCTTTGGAAATGTGTTTTGAATAGACCGAATATATTTTTTTGAAGGCATTATCATGACGAGTATCAATAACGTTCGTAAAGCAACTAGCCGTTTTGGAATAATCCTAACGAATCAAGAGTTCCCGCGATTTAAAAGCCCAATCCACAAATCAAACGAAGTTTCCAAAAAACCTGCTATCCAAAGAGTACATGTATTATTTTGAAAAGCGGACACCATTCAGAATCAATTGATTAGACCAGGAATCATTTCACATGCTCGTCCTTCAATACTATTGACAATTAAATTTATATTTGGATATTAGTTGATTGAATTACAAACTTGAAGTACGTAGTGTAACTTATTTGATTGTATGACGCACTTTTTCTTTTAAGTAATTAAGGTCGAAGCACATCGTCACAATTGTACTATAACAATTCACAATGATTTGATCATCGTAAATATTGAATATGTCGAAATATTTATTAATCGCTGCCATATAAAAAAACACGATGTTATATTATTTGTTGAAAGTCTATAGTATGAATGTCAATTGCAGATCTATTCTCAGCCACTTGTGAAACTTTGAATACACCTTACATTTACTGTATCAGGAAATTGTCTCAGTTCTTTACTTTCAACAACCTCTTATTAATTATTTAAAAATTACTGCCTGTTAAACCCAAGGTACCTTCCTTCACTCATCATTCGTACATTAAGTAATAAAAAATATTATTTTTAGGTTAAAAAAGTCCATCAAATGTTACTTTCAATGTTTTCAGAACTTACTAGCTGTAAATTCGTACACATAAGATTTCGAGATATTTTCAACCGCCAGCGTTCGTTCCTTTTGCGGCTCCGTAACGTGAAAATGAAATACTTCGTACCGACTATTTAAGCTAGATTTGTTTACTATTGAAATAGATATAGTTTAGATTTTAATTTCTCCATTTTCGAAACAATTTTGATCAGTCCGCCTCTTAACGCATCGCAAAAAAAACTTACTATGTGGTGGATAATTTTAAATTTACCGCGCAAATGTATTGATGTGTTTTCCTAACTTACTGATCAAGAGAGGTTGGCAAGACGGCGGTATGAAGAGTGGAGGTAACGGATTGATAGATATAATAAAGAACTAGTTTGTAAGAAAAAGTGTGTTTTAATTAAAAACGAGAACCAACTCGGCTACAGATCAGAAGAAGGATATAGGATTAAGGATCCCTAATCCTATATCCCACTTCTGAACGTAAGTATACGAAGAAGCGATAAGAAGTAATAATCAGGGCTTTGTATCGGTAAAAGGGCAACGTAACCTAGAGGGAAAAAAAGCGCGCGAAATTGTGTTGAAGACGGAAGACGAATTTCAATTATTTCAAAGTAATTTGCAGCCAGCACAGAGCGATGAGGCGGCAATGCAAGTTGGTAATACACAGATATTAAGTACTATTTCTAATGTATTGAAGCAGAATGCAGAGTTGGTTCAAATGATGCAATAATTACAAGTTAATATGATGAATAATAAATGTGGCACGAGCGAAGAGGTGCAGAATTACAACATTATGCCTGATTTAAGTAAGAGTATTGAGAACTTTGATGGCGAAAGAGGGTCTGGCTAAGCTAAAGGATGGTTAACCCAATTGGGAACAACCGCAAATCTCCACCATTGGCCTCCCGCTTTTATTTACGAAACTGCCAGATCGAATTTAAACGGAGCTGCTAAGTTTTGGTTTACTGGTCACCCAGATGTTAAAGATTGGATGACATTTCAGGCAGCTTTCAAGAAAACGTTCCTTTTTGAAAAAAGTACAACCGATTTGTGGAAAGAATTGAATGGTAGATTTCTGCAAAATAAAGAAAATGTGAGCCTGTATTACCACGAGAAGGTTTAATTTGTGCCGATGATTGAATCTGCCGTTTAATGAGATAAAAGAACAAGTTATGGTAGGTCTATGGTCTAGAGAGACCTAGCAAATTATCTTCTTTCTCGTTCGCATGAAAATGTTGACACTCCATACCAGGATATTATTACTTATGAGCGTGTCAATACCGCAAAAAGAGGACGTATGTTGGATAAGAATTTCGTGAATCAATCGAGATATGGAAACACGAAGAAAATCAAGATTGAACCAGTAGATGAAGTAAAGAACGGAGAAATAAATAAACAAGAACATAAAGAAGGACCGACATGTTACAATTGTCACAGTCAAGGACACATCGCCAGAAATTGTGGTCATCCCAAGAGAGAGATGAAATGTTATCGCTGTGGAGGAGTGAAGCACACCTCCAAGCGCTGCTCGCGACTAAGGCAAACAGAAGATGCTCCAAACGAGAACCAACTCGGCTACAACTAAAAAACACAAGGCAGCGATCTTATTCCACTTTTATTTATTAAATCGGGTACAGGTATCACAATTATGGTGTATTACATGCCACATAGTACTATTTACACAACATACATACACGATTTTTAACATAATTATACATAGATGAATGCCTAATTTTATTATGCTCTATTGTACACACTTAATAAGGACTTAATTCTAATTATACGCGTTAGATTAAGTGTAATAATAGACATGGAAGATAAACCTAATATAAACAGCATCTTGAGCGATTGTCCAATTGTATATATATGTATACAAGATGTTCCGAAACTTGCTGCGTTAATTTAAGGAGGTGACAAATGGTGTTCTTTATAGCACAGTTACATTTTATAAAATATTTAAATGAAAACACTTTATTCTTACATAGCTTTATTATACATCCTGTATAATTAGATTTTAAATCGAAAATCAAATGACATTTTTTTATTTAATTTCTAGAATACACGTACTTGAATAGAATTTCTTCTTGGGCAAAAAAATTGATACGAGGAGTTTAGGTCCACACAGTTAATAGATGCCGGGTTAATGCTCCAAATGATAAGCGGACACAAAATATAAACGACGTATTAAAAGTTTTAATTAACGTATAATTACTTTTGACGGAATAAGTTCTGTTCCCATTAACGAGTTCAAAAGAGATGGTGTGGGAATAGGGAGTAGGGGAAAGGGAAACCTAATGCTTTTCTCTTTTCCAATTTTCCATTTAATTAAATACGACTTTCGTCATTTACGGTTTTTCAATCAGACTACAAAGGCCGTTAATGTTTAACGCTAAGCATTTATTATATAAGATTGCTATTGAGGCTTTGAGGGTTGTCAGCGGCTAATGAGATTTATTCAACTTTCTATGGTTTTCTTTTGCTTTTGTTTCCCCTGGCAAAGATTTAAATGTCCGAACTTTTAAAATTAAATGATGAAACAATTTCTTCTTCATGTGGTCCTTCAAAGTTTCCCAAAAAAAAATTATCTTTTTTTCTTGAAGAAGTACAAAAAAGTGTTTACAATATGGATCGGTACTTGGTACAATAAATGAATATAGATTCTATTATTGCGCGTGTGGTTTTAAAAGAATATCGAGTTATCCATAGCTCGAGCTGAGCTGTATTCAAATTCATCGAAGTAACATTTTTGCGAAATTTTAGAAACATCAATTTTTGTGAATTAAGGACAAATAATGTTAGGAAAACCAACGACGTTTGATAAAACACGTGTTACTTCAAAAATAGAAGATGGTTGGTCTACATGGACTAAAATATAAAAATAAGAATAGTAAAGTGTGCAACATCACAAAATTTGTTAGAGGAACTACATATCTTATTATTCCAAATTTTTCTCTGTCTACACTGAGAGAAAAAAATGGTTGAGCCAACCAAAAATTGGTTAACTTAACCAATTGTTTAAATATACTCAATACTAGACATGGTCTAAAACAAAAGCATACAATTAGATCAACTTTAAAAGGAATGTTCAAAGAATGGTAGAAAGCAAGAGAAATGCATGAATAGAATCAAAAATGAACACGTGTGCATAAGGAAATAAATATTCTTGAGAACGTAAAGTGGAATAGATACAAACGCCGATTGTGCAAATCTGAATGTGTGTTGTTTCAAATAAGGAAGGTTGTCTTTATGGAACTCTATTTGCGTTGTATGAAACGAATTTTGTGGTTTATCTAAAAGTAATATGTCTTGAAGCACAATCAGCACAAATTTTAGTTTGATTTAACAAAGATAATTGAACCAAAGGTAGTGGGTTCTGCTAAATTGCAAAGTAAGTTGGATATACTCGCTAAAGTGTTGAACGAACATTTTGTGGGTTCTTGGATGAACCAATTCCTTTCTCTCAGTGTATAATTTCTCTGCGTTTAAATTTGAATAAAGATACGGTGTTTTTGGTGAAATAAAGATGGGTAAACCAAAGATTTTTATAAAGGAGCTTTGCAACTGGGCTGTCCAACAAAGAAAGTACTAGTTTTAGATTTGAGCTTTTAATTTTAGACCATGCTTTTGAATCGATACAAAATACTGTTGTCAATACAAATTTTCCCGTGTCGAGAGTTACAACAAGGACGAGTAATGTTGCACTTTCCATGGGATTATCGTTGAATGGAGAAACTTTACATAATAAAAGGCCAGGGACTAGGACCCGAGGCTGTAAAGCCGCTGAAGAATTAAAAATGGAACAGAAACAAGGATAGTTCGGACATATAGTGGGTCAATAAAGAATTTGAACAACCTGCATTTTTTGCATATAGATACAATAAAAAAAATCAACATTATACATATATAAATCTTATGAACATTACAATTCAACTCAAGAACTGAAATGACCAACCATTTATTAAATTATTTGAACATTTTTTGAACAATTATTTGATTTTTGCTAAAGAAAGAGGTGAGTAACAAGCGTAGTTGAACCTATACATTGGAAAGCAACCGATGTGTTTATTTCTGAAACGACTTCAGCAAGAGATAGAATGGTCGTGCACAGTCCGCAACATGGGTCGGAAAACAAAAGAACTGAGTGATGCTTTGAACCAAACAATTGTTGTATTGTATAAGCAGGGTAAAAGTTTACGGCAAATAGTTGCAGATGTAAAAAACCCCATAAAACAGTACACAACATAATCCAAAAATATAAACAAAATAATAGAGTAGATAATAGAGTTCGTAGTGGTCGTTCGAAGATTTTAAGCTGAGATGTTGTATTGGTTCAAATAGTTTGTATATATCTTATATGATTGTAACGTTAAAAATTCTTTGATTGTGCCTGTATGTAAAAAATACAGGGTGTTTAAATATTGACCCATTGTGCCTTTTCGGGCCGTAATTGGGTGAATATCGCTCCAACTTGTGCTAATGACATTGATCTTCGATGTTGTAGTTTTAGTATTATGATACACATACTGATTTTGTTTAATTTAGATTTATCAACATTTTAAAATTCCTAAAATATGCGTAAACAACAACTAGGCACTTAACACAATAAAATTTCAATACAGATATACATGGTACGATATTCAACTATGTATCATTTATTAAGTACACGTACAAATTTAAACTTACGTAGATAAAACGCTAATCTAATTTGGGTTTGGAGTTTGACTTACATTTCAACTTGAGTTGGGTAATTTCCTTTTTTTCTTATCAAACCTAATTTAAATTTATCTAAGGACTGCGTACAAGATTACCTGCAAATATACACATCTTTACATTTTACATAGACTATTGCAATAGTAAGTAATACATAAAGTACGCGGTTTTAGGTTCTTTTTGTTTTACTATACATCGAGACAACTTTCATAAACATTAAATATTATCTATATAACATGTATCTGAATTTCTTGGCCAAACTATATCAACGTGATGTACGCCAGCAGACGGCAACCATTGAGTCGCGAAGTTTTTAAAATTAAGTCGTGGAAAAACATCTTCTTTTGGACATCCATACAACTATACTACTTCGTTTATTACAGATCCGTTTAAATTGGAAGATTTGGCAAGAGGAGTTGTATTTTATGGATGGCATGGATGCGTCCAAAAATGCCTTCGAGTTTTTCAAGTGTGCTGAAGTCGAATTAGATATTACCTTCTGTTTTCTGGCAGACATAAACAAAGTTTCACATTTTCACTTAAATGACAAGCATAAACAGAGTTTCACACTTATAATGTTAGTTATGAATCTTACTAACGAACTACCATTTTCACGTATGAGCGAGCAAACGATTGCCGTAATTTTACTCGATGGCTTTATGCCGCAACCTTTCCGAATCGAAGATATCCAGCTAAAGAAACTTTTGCGGCAATGCACCAGCGCCTTCGTGAAAAATTGGAAGATTTGGCAAGAGGAGTCGTATTTTATGGATCGCATGGATGCGTCCAAAAATGCCTTCGAGTTTTTCAAGTGTGCTGAAGTCGAATTAGATATTACCTTCTGTTTTCTGGCAGACATAAACAAAGTTTCACATTTTCACTTAAATGACAAACATTTCCGAATCGAAGATATGCAGCTAAAGAAACTTTTGCGGCAATGCACCAGCGCCTTCGTGAAAGTGACTCATTTAAACGGAATATTGTAGATTGTGAGAAGCACCAGATCGCCGGAGTTTGAAAAAGATGTACATATAACAGCTTAGAAACAGGCCTTTTAGACCTAGAGCTGTGTGATTCTCTTCCATTTCTTTGTGTCTTTTGCTATGTTTTTGTTTCAAATCTTATTTCATAGTTTCCTCGATCTATTGCATTGCATCAATCTTTTAGGTTTCTTCCAAGCTACATCTTTTACTTTTCTACCAGATTCAATTCTTGTGATCCATTGTTCTGCTTGAATAGCTGCTTTACCCATACCATATACAGCGAGTGCTTAGTGGTCTTAGTGAATAATGATAGAAAGGACTTAGTGAAGCTTATTTTGGACTACGAATACTATTTTGTAACTGGTTTCTATAACTTCCAATCTGTCGTGCTTTTTACGGACGAAGCTAACTTTTCAAGGGATCCAATTATTAATTTCCATAATAACCACCAATGGACTGAAGAAAATCCTTGCTCGATCATATAATCAAGACACCAATAAATTTTTTCATGCAACATTTTTCCTGGTATTGTTGGCGATTGTTTAATAGAATTTAATAGATTTTACCAGACAAATTAAATGGGCCAAATTACAGAAATTTCCTGGAAAATTGTGAAGGTTCAGTTGAAAACACGCCGTGACTTACCGCATTTCAGCCTTGTTTCTAGGAACTACTGAAATAATAATTTTCCTAATCGTTGGATTCGTTGCTGAGCGAGTTCATCAAGTTTTCATTGCCGAATAGCACTTTTAACGAATCGTATACGATATGAAATTTGTTCTTGCTGAAATTTGTGCGTTATTTTTTAAGGAAGCAGCTTTTGGACACATGTTTCTTACAATGTTATTTCATACATCATGTTGGTAAAATTTTGGCCAAGCAATGGAGATACACCCTGCATATGCATAGTTTGGAATATTGAAAATCGGGTTTTTTTCCGTCAGTTTAGATCTCTAAACTAATTAATTTAAGTAATTACTTACAAACTAACGAGTTTCCTTCTCGAGATTTAGCGTAGGAATTTAAGCGGATGGTGTATTAATATTGACTCTTTATCACAACATACTAGAGGCTAATAAAGCGCTGTGTGTTGGACGCTAATATTAAGGGAGATAGGGCTGTCTTAGCTTTTGATTTTGATTAAGTTCAAATATTAGAATTTCAGTTAATAAATTGCTGCTTCAATACTTTGCTTTTGTAATTTTGGTTCACGCTAATCTACGAATTTAAATAGTTAATTTAATTTTAGATTATCGTGAATTAATTTAAATTATCTAAAAATTATTGATGCCTATACATTAAGCTTTATATATTTACAACCTTCCTACATATAAACAAAAAAAATTATGAATCAGTTTTTTTAGGTTTTCGCGGCCACTATCCAGCGAAAGATATATATATATACAGGGCGAGTCAACGGCTTAGCGAGTTCCTCTTATTTTTCAAACAAGGATAAAATTAAGATTTAACATACTCTACTGCTGATATTCACGCAATAAGCAATAAAATCTAGCATATGCTTAGTAAAAATTATCTTGGCCATGGGCGTAGTCAGAGGTGCCATGCCCCCCCCCCACTCTAAATCCCTGAAATAATTTCACTTTCATTTCTTGTTGCCGGTCATACAAAGGACTCCAAAATGTCAACTCTAATTAAGCCCCCACCACCAAGCTTTGACCAAATTCTGGCTACACCCATGACCTTGGCAATTTATTTGGAGCATTCCAGTATGATAGTGAGGTAACATTTTAATTCAATTTTCATTTAGAGAATACATGAACATTCTACGCAGACGTTTAACATTTTTTTTTTGTTTAACTGTAGCTATATTGTGCGTTTTCTTTTAATATCTAATTGCTATGCTCGCATTGTGTAGTACGCCTATATCATGATTGGGGCGCCCCATTTTCAATATTCCTCGTTAATATATCAATTAGGTACATCTATGATGGCAGTGACATCACCTATAAACACTTATATATCGATACGAAATCAGTCTACTCTTGTTTTAAATTTTAGGTATTTTATTTTTAATTTCCAGTGGTGATATTTACGCTAAAGTACACGTAAGGATTTAAAATGACGCGAAGTGCAATACATTGAACAAGTAGGCTATTTTGTGAGGATTTGTATTTGAGATTTTCTGTTTGTAGCATTGATTGTTAATTTTGATTTCAATCAAACGAAATAATATTGTTTTTTTTTTTGCAAGCATTTGCAATGTAATTCTAAAATACGTTTGTACTATCACTTTTTTTAATCTTTTAATACTGGCGTTCGTATTCTAAAAAAAAAACGCTCACTTTTTCCTTACAGCAATTAATTGGAGTTATTCTTTGATCCTGTTTATGCCATTAACTTATTCAATGTATTCATTGTATTATCAAATGTAATATGTATCAATGACGTATAAATAATTTAATTACAACATTAGCGAATTGGTCATCTGGGGTGCATGTAAAGGAAAGACACGTAAATGTATTATTTTCATTTCATTTAGCTAATGATGGGTATAAAACATTTTCTTAAGGATCTGTATTAACTATTATTATCTAACGTACATATAAATACTTTTTTCTTTTTCGCACAAACTTCCATTCATTTTTGGCACTGGTATATGGAAATTACGGTAATATGATTAATAACATTCATAAAACTTGAAAATGCTGAAATTGTAGTTACGTATGTTGGACTGGAATCAAACTTCTGCAATACAGTTAACTATTGCTACCGGGCATGTGTGCGCAGTAAAAATTTTTGTAATGATTGTATGTAGCGAATGATACTACAAGGTAACATTTCTAAAATCTGGCTCTAAAAAGATTACTTTCGGATTGGATATTTTTAAGCTAGATTATACAAGATTATAACACTCGATAAGTGATGGTATCTGCTGATGGATTTTTATTTTATCGCTTATTTGTATAATGGAATTGTTCAATTAATGTGCAAAAATTAGTTAGAATTACGTAAGAGCTTACAATGCTGTATATAGGATGTTCCTCGGAGAACAACATCGATTAGTATATGAAAGTGTACCTACATTGGAAAATTCTGAAAATTTGGCAGCATGCTGTAGACAACGTGTTCCATTGAATGAAAATATTTTCAATAATCTGACACTTTCGGTTATATCAGAACTAGCTGTCAACTTATTTTAAATGAAATTATTTTAAATGAAACACTCTATATAGTATTACATTTTAGAATTCTGGGACCAATGTTATTTCTAACCATGTTTGCATTTTTATAATTGTGAAGGTATTTGTTAAAACTAAACGTGTTTCGGTTTTGGACCGTGTCATGGTTAAACGAAAACTCGACGTTTCGCCCACAATCATATAGGACCTCTTCAGGAAAGAGAAAGGAGGCAGACCACAGTTAGCACGGTAACTCAACGTGTAAACTACGCCAGAGACGAAGCTAACTGAGCGGGAAGCAGTTGATTACGGCATCTCAGGATGTGAGTTATGCCAGAGGCGAAAATCAACTGCCTTTCGTTCTCCTGAAGAGGCTCGATATGATTGTAGGCGAAACGTCGAGTTTTCGATTAACCATGACACGGCCCAAAACCTGAAGACGTTTACTTTTAACTGACTGGCCGTGGAAGGCTACTTTATTATTGTGAATATATTTATTATAACTAAGCATTGCCATTCAGTCAGATCTCACGTCTTTACCAGATTGGTCATTAGCAATCGTACATTTATGTTGGAAAATTGCAGTACACCGTATAAAAAAAGACAAGAAACATATGAAATATCATTCGCTACATATTAAGTTCTCACTGTCATTTAGGAGTTATTTGCTATTATCTGCAGATGTGGCAATATTTAAAGTTAATTATTTTTAACAATGCACAGAATGTGGAGACGAACAGAGAAACAGTTGTGGGCTAATAAATTTCAAATAATTTCGAAAATCTGAATTAAATAATGATAGCAAGGACCGTGGGATAGTGTGGCAAACATAAGAATTGACGAATCGTCCGCTACAACACAAGGTTCAGGACCACTATATTTCGTATGTTAAACATGGTTGAAATCAGAAAAAAAAGACTTTCTGACGGTGTTAAAATTCAATAAAGTTGTTGACGGCCAGAAAAAAAAAATAAAATCCTCGACTACACCATTAGATAGAAGATCGTGTTTTTTGTTTCTCTCCAGGCAAGTTGTAATTAACTGTCGAACACCAACGCTTCCATCCAGAGGTAACCGTCTGGGTCGATCGTACCTTGCAATTACCAATCCATAAAGATTTCGTTCCTCGGGGTCGTGAAAATGGTTGCATCTATTCTATACTACCACATTGGGATTGGGATTACTATTACATACTTCCAAGATTTTGGGAAGTAGCACAAGCAACGATGCCCTCACAGATTAGGAAAGGCATGGAATGGCGTTATTGGGGAAATGTGGGAATAAAGAGGAATTAATGAAAATTAGTAATACATAAGTCAGTAGAGGTCATGCACAAAAGAATTGCTGCTGCTAGGATTACCATAATTTGTAAATTCGTTAACAATGCTACCATTAATTGGACGACCAGCCAATAAAAAAAAGTAATAGTCAGTTAGCAACATTTTGCTCTCATTTGCAGTACAGTCTTTGGATAACGAACCAGAGGTCTTAAAAAGTTCTTGAGAAATGTTTTGTGATAGACACACAGTCATATTAATTTATGTTACCTGGAAAATATCATCCAATTCCATAGTTGATAACAAGATTAAAATAATTCCAATTGAAAACAACTGAAGTGGTTAAAGTCAAAGTAATCTTAATTGTTGCCCTTTATTTTTTGCGTTTAAAAATAATTAACCTTAACTTGTTATATATTTGTTATCTTACCGTGGCAACACTGCCATGAAACTTTTAAATAAACAATTCGGTTGCTGTTGTGTTTTATTTAAATAAACCCTGTATATCTTGTGCGTTCCCACCCGTAAACATTTTTCAAATTCGTATGAACAAATTTTAAACTTAGAAATCGAATCAACACAAATTTTTTTTGCACACGTATTCAAACAACATTTTCTTAGGAGTATTTGCCATTTTAGACTAGCAATAAGTATGAATTCTTAATTAATACGAATTGTGAATGAAATGAACACGAATGCAGATGATATTGACAGTGACAAGTTTGAACTAGGCCTAAAGGACGTTTGTTTTTCTTTGCATACATACTTTTGATTAATTTTGTTGGAATTTTCTTTAAGTTTAACGACAATAGTCTTTACAGCTTTTTTGCAAAATTATGCATCCACGATATGTTTTCTCTTGTTTCGACTTTTCTCACTTTTTATCACGCATATCTGGGTATATCTAACAATAAGCGAACTTATTAAATTGAACATACATTAGTAAAACAGGGTTTAAATACAATTGGGGGAAAAACCTTTTAATTAAAAATCATTCGGGGAGAAGTCTTGTGATTAAATTATATTTAAGTACACAGGATATTCAATTTCCGCTACACACGATGCAAGTTCAGTTTTAATAGAACAGCCTGTATATTACTGCGTGGGATGCTTTGGATACTTCTAAATTCATGTCTATTCTTCTTCAATACTCTATTTTCGAGATAATCAGAGATTTTTACGTAATGCAGTTGTTTTTTTTTAAAGCCCACATCCGATTGAGCATTCCTTGGAGTTTTCAGTAGTATATCGAAGCATTCTCACATCAGCTAGATTCTACAAGACAGCCATTGAAATTGATGTTATTTATACTCTGTATATAGGATTCTTCGATGTACTGTCGGAAACTTGAAAAATATTCAAGCAAATAACATATGAATCTCTCGTTTTCCCCAATATCTCAAAAACTAAGCTAGATAGGGAATATTGAAGCAAATTGATATGAATTGAAAGGCGCAAAACGACATTAATACATAGAGTATTATATTTACAAAAACAAAATTTGCATGACGTACAGTGGAAACTGAACACTTTGTATATTTGAAAATAATTCTGCGTTATGCAGAACAGAATCCATATTCGAAAACTTTTCCTTCAAATTGTTCAGGAGAGGAATTACCTTTTACACAGGCACTAGACTGGCACGTCTGTTTAGCGAGAAAAACATTTTAAACGATAGAGAAAATTCCACAAAATATTAATGGGAAAGACGCTTGTGAGTAGGAATTTTGGTTTTGAATTATTCTTTCCTTATTCTTCCCTTGTTGTAAGTTCATCGATTTTTAGAAGCAGAAGTCTCCGAAACTGCTCCAGTCGATCTCGTTGTAACCTTCCACTCCGTAATTATCGCCGTGGCAATAAAGGGATGACGTCGGAGGTTCGTGGCTGCATCCAGCCGCTTGCGACGTCCACGCGGTACATCCCCAGCCCCAGCCGTGTCCCCAATCTATAGCGACCCCCGCTACGACAGTGTGGTCGGCGTCGAAACATGGTTTTTGACCATTATTGTCCGTCTGGTCGTTGTTCTTTCTGACTAATTGAGCTGGAACCATACAAAAAAATAATGTTAATTTATATAATGTTGGTATCATGAGGAAATAATATTTGGGACGAACTAATGAAAATTACCCGCACAACATTCCCTGGCAGTTTCACTTTTCTAAGGTTCTCTAGTATAGGCTATCTCTGGGCAATGAACAAACTATTGGACTTTCATTCGTTCATCGCAATAACATAAAGTTAATTCATCTAACAAAGCATAATACCAACATTTATATATGCAGGTGTTCATTATATTATTTTACAGGCGACACCGCCACGGAATAATTTTAGACATTATTATATTTCGCAATTTCGAAAGCAATTTCTACGCGCACTTCATAAATAACAATTGTGTTCCGAACGGGCCCTGGGGTGATGGTTGTACGGTAAAAGCGACTTGCTCGCTTAGCGTTGTGTGCATATTTAAATTTATGGCTTATGAATTTCGTATGAGACCAACGAAGCGTGGAGATATTCAGAGTATTCACCGATAAATTCATTCGGTTTGCACAATTTAAGCGAAGAATCAATGAAAGAGTATAATGCGAGAAAAAAGTAAAGAAATGTGATTTTTCGATTTGGAAAATTTGGCAGAACTCATTTGTAGTATTTTGTCGTGTCTGTCCTTTCCGGTTATGCTGAAATTATACAAACTTTCGCATTTTATATGGAATACCCTATATACAGGCTGTCTGACTACGTACCACATAAGTTCAATAAATTTATTGCATGCGGATAATACCTACTTCGTCAAAATTACTCTCATTAATTATTCTCAAGCTTTTACAATCTTCTAATATTTTCATATTTTTCAATTTATTTTGTAACACACATTGCTTGCTTGTACGAGTTCACGTCCACATCGTACACGTTTACATTCATTCTCACTGCAGTTTCCAAATAAGGGACATCAAAAATGTTCATATCAGTTTAACTCTTTGGCTGCTTTAGACGAATGTGTTCGCATGAGCCACTATGAATTTTAAGTGGCGGTTGCTGAAATGTCTCTGCAGCGAAAGGATTAACTATTCGTTTCAATTTAAATCTTTATTTCAATTTAACAATTAACATTAGTGTTAATTAAGATCTCTTGTTAATTATTGTGGTCATAGTGGTTGACTAGGGAATTTTATTTACAAAATTTTTGCATTAACCTTTGTATTTTTTTTTCAAGAAGTGTACACAATATAACTCCATATTTTACTAAATTTGCAGTAAGGTAGTATAAACGGTTTCTAGCCCAAGATTATTGCCATTTATTTCATTAAAAAGGCCTGAGTAGGATAGCGATCCGTTCTCTCTATTCATAAAATTTGTGTTTTTTAACGATGTAATTTTCACGGCAAAGTTACGCTCTTAATCAACTTCACGTTTTCTAATTTAATATTATGCCCGGTTACGTTTATGTGTTGTGCTACACTTAACGATTCTATCTTTTCATACCTGTAGAACCTAATGTGCTCATTGAATCTGATGCCTATCGCTCTTTTCGTTTGACCATTGTAAGATTTATCAGTCACTGTACCCAATTTTATAAAATTGCTGTGACTCCGATGAACCCTATATTGATCAAACAAAACAGCGATAGGCACTAAATTCAATGGGGCGGCAAAAATAAATACTTGTATACAAAATTTTGTTCTCGGGGATAAGGATAGAGCAGGCATGGCAGAATTAGGGTTTTTTCCTCACATCATTCGATCATATGCTTGATAATGAGGATCATTCGTCCTCGAAATAACTGTTCCGGATTGATTAATTAAACTTGTGCGATGCGGACTGAACCGATACTTTGGTGTTGTTTACCATAATACTCCATAATCCTTGCAATCATTAGTCACAATTGCTTCAGCCCAACACGAATTATACAAAAGGTAACAGTTTTCGAGATATTTGTTTCTCCATCTAATAAATACGACGGAAGTCTCACAAAGATAGCGAAAGTTCCGCTCAGAAGAATGAGAGGATGTTGAGATGACCAAATCGATTTTGGAAAATATACCTGGGAGCGAAGAAGACCCGAGACCCGAGAACATCAATAGTCTATAAAACTGATACTAGAATTAGAGATCTAGAAGCAGCTTTCAGCACAGTATGAAGATCTATAGTGAATATAGTAGATGTAGTAGTATATAGAAACGCTAAAGTGAAAATACAAGTGATAGCATGGGTTGAAGAAATGTAGAACTTACACTACCCGACAAAAACTTAGACGCGGTATCGTTTCTATTTACGAAACAAAGTTTATAGACATTCTATAAAATGTCAATGAGGCTTATTAATACTTGTTATGTAAATAGTCCATTTATAGATATTTCTGGGTATTTATTGCTTTATGAGGGGTAATTGAGATTTTCCCAGATCAAAATAGCAATTTTAAATGCGACAAAAATTTAGACCCTGTGCACTTATCATATTAATATAAGCAAAAATGTTTTAATTTAATATTTCTCTTTATATGCAGTGGTTGTGCTGGTAAAGTGTACACGTTTCACCACGAGAAATTATATTTTATAAAGTGTTTGCAATATGGGTAGAAAAAAAGCAATTATCCTTAATAGAAAGGGGTAAAGTTCTAGCCTGGCACCAGGATGGTGTTAGTAAGAAGGAAATTCTCGTCGGCTACGAAGAAGCGGCCGTTCCGTTAGAAATTTCTTAAAAGATTCAGAAAATTACGGCAAACCAAAGGCCAGGGGTGACCGAAAACTGTAAGTGAGCGGGATAAACGCATGGTATTGCGGTGTGCAGCCAATTCTTCTGCGTCGGCGAGAGTTATTGCACAACAGGCAGGGGTACAAACGCACGTGCCTAATGCTTAAAGGATTTTAAAGGCGTCACCGGTAATATCACGGAAGAAAATGTTGAGAAAACCGCCACTTTCGGCGAAACACAAAGAAGCGAGGTTGAGATTTGCCGAAGAACACGTATCCTGGAAGAAACAATGGGAAAAAGTTATATTTTCCGATGAGAAACGTTTTAATTTGGACGGACCGGATGGGTACTCGCATTATTATCATGATCTGAGAAAGGAACCAAAAGTGAAAATGACCAGACAATTAGGGGGTGGATCTGTGATGATATAGGCAGCGATTGGATTTCGCGATAAAAGTGGGATAGTGTTTTGCACAAACAAAATGACATCTGTGACGTATAAAGACTTATTGCGTGACAATGTTCTACGTTTTGGAAACCAATGGGCCGGGCGCAATTTTGTTTTTCAACAAGATAACGCGCCAATTCATAAAGCAAAAACCATTACTGAATGGTTTAAAGAGAAAAAGATTAAAACTTTACAGTGGCCGGCACGGTCACCAGACTAAAACATTATTGAAAACATGTGGGGTGAATTGGCACGTCGCGTTTATGGCGGAGGCCGTCAATATTTCAGGGTACAGGAGCTGAAAACTTCAATAGTGACTGAATGGCAGAATATCCCTCAAAATTATGTGATGGATCCACGCATTACTGATCACTCGTTTGTTTATTTTTGTTTTACATTTGCAACAGAGCGTCTAAATTTTTGTCGCAGAAATTGTTTAAACCTTGGAGTAATAATTTATTATTTAGTTCATATATTACTGGAGGAGATATTTTTAAGTTTATTTTACTTTTATGAATAAAAACTTAATTAGATATCTTGCTAGTTTCGCAAGGAAATGTTGTAACCCTTAAAACCCGTAAAACATCTTACCGCGTCTAAGTTTTTGTCGGGGAGTGTATGTATGAAAGCAAATGTAGGCAAACGTAAGATAGTGATCTGCAACAAAAACATCAACAGATGAAGAGTATACCTTTACAAAGAGATGGAGAATATACCCTAGTCTACAATAGAAAAAGTTTAGCGGAAGTAACAACCATAGAATATTTAGGAACCACTTTCTCAGATGATGGTAAAATAGATCTGAAACTAGCTAACGACTTTCGGTGAAATAGAATTAATTTGTAAAAATAAACTACTAACATACTGGGTAATTGGGGGGGAACCCCCAATATTCAGAAAAGGCATTGTGGGGACATAAATGATCAAAAAAGTTTAATTAGCATATGTTGGAATATCAGCAACAATATTGCTTTTTTTTTCGTAGCCGTTATTCTTTGATATTTTATTTTACGTAGGTCAGGCATTACATAAGTTATAAAGCAGTAGAAAATAGTATTTATTGTGTATTATTAAATTACAACATTAGAATAATGCAATAATTAAAATTAAGTTAACTTTTCAAATAGACTACCGTCTGCATCGATGGATGCATCAACTCGTTTGTGGATTGCACAGGTGGACCGTTCAAGTACGCAGTGATTGATAATTCGATTGAGTAGTGCTTCTCTTGTGTTCACTTTTGTTGCATAAACTAATAATTTAAGCCACAACCATAATAATGTTGGAGGTTCCTTCCCAATCATCCTGTATAATACCGTTGTAGCTCTAGTAATGCTCTACCTCTGTGAAACATGGAGCTTACAACGTAATTACAAATCCAAATTAACCGCCACTGAAATGAAAGTTCCAAGACGTTCGATCTATGCTCCATCAAGTATCAAGATGCAAAAAACTCAAAAGAAAACAATTAGAATTGTCACCACAACAGAATGCCAGCAGAAAGATTACCTAGAAGAATCATGAAGGTAAAACAAACGAAAAGACGGAAAAGAGGAATATCGAAATTGACTTGGATAGATCAAAGCAACAATATTGAAAAAAAAAAGAGGCAAAACTGTAAAAGAAATGACGAATTGTGCCAGGGACCGGAACGAGCGGAAGTTATGCATAGAGAGATCAATAGAGAACAACCCGACATCCGATTAGGGGTACCGGGGCAATCGATGAAAAAGACGTTTTTCCACTGGAAATATTTCAGAAACTAAAACGAAAATAAAAAAATTCCGAAAATATATCTAGCGCGACGAAGAAATTCCTACGGGCTGTTATTAAGACACAACAGCTGACAAGCGCCATCTAAAAATCATGTTTAGAACTAACAGTAAGCGCTTTGTCTCAAATAATTTATTGACCGATTGTTAAATGTGTATTCTTACAGTATTGTTTTTAACACGTTTGTTCAATGCAAACTGTGTTCTTTCGTATTTTAAAAATGGTTCCAAACGCGTTCGATTCGATCATCGTGTGTTTTTTGTAATACAGTGTTTTGTTTAAATTAATCGCGGTAATTCCCTCAGTATCGAATGCGAGATTGGAAATTTCAGTCAACCTGATCAAGTTTAAAAACATCTGTTTTCTGTAAAATTTTTGAAATTCTGATGATCTAAGATACATGGTATTAGGTATTGGGGCGAAAGCGATACTCTTGTCAATATACCTGTGGTAAATCGTTGATTACGACCGCATTTTTCTTAAGGGCCCTCCTCGTCCAACACGAACCCTTCAATAAAATGCTTCGCTTTCAATTCTTTTGATATACTGTTAACTGTAGATAGGTATTCAAGAAACAATTGTGGAGAGTTTAGTCGATAAAATTTAGGCCGAATTGCTGTTTCATATTCTGTTGTTTAGGAATTGTTACGTTGCAATATTCGATCATTTTGAAATGTTAGAGTTAATGGCAAGCCTTCAAAAGTACCATCGTGCCAGTGAATGTACACTACCGTTCGTATATTTGGGGGCGATTAAAAAATACAGTTTTTTTTTAATTCGAATAAAAACAAAAAGTAATTTGTAATTTAATTTACTTCTGTATTTCTGTACACAAAACTAAAAATATTCCAAAAAGCAATGATGTACTAATTATAATTAGGTCTATACGGATTTTTCGTCTATATGTCCACCCTTTGACTTAATTACCGCGGTACATATTCGTGGTATTCTTAGAATTAAAGATTTCAAAAATGCTGCTGGGATCTCGGTCCATGCTTGCTGGAGCTCTCTCCATAAATCTTGTGAACTAGTCACTCCTTTTTGGCGAATCCTTAGGTCCAGTTCATCCCATATTAATTCGATAGGCGACAGGTCAGGAGACAGGTGGCCAAATCATTCTTTTTAAACGATCTTCTTCTTCCAGGGATGCTAGATAGTTTCTGCATATACGAGAAGAATGCTTAGGGTCGTTATCCTCTTGAAACGTAAAGTTTCGACCTCGTAATCGTTCCCCATTCGGTACAGCATTCTCTTGTAATATTTTGAGATGGCCCTCCTTACGAAGTATTCCCTGTATTCTTATTAAATCACCCACAGCTGTTCCCGCAAAACAGCCCCAAACCATGACGTTACTTCCACCGTGCTTCACTATAGGTAAAATACACTGTTCACTAACTCTTTCACCAACCTGTCGCCTAACAAACGTCCTCCGTTTGGAGCCAAATGTTTCAAATTTGGACTCATCTGTCCACAGCACGTTGCACCACTGTTCGAATGTCCAGTGTCTGTGTTCTTGTGCCCACTGCAATCTTTCTCTTTTATTTTGAACTTTCGAAAGCGGTTTTCTGGCAGCTACTCGTCCCTTTAAGCCTGCCGCAATTAATCTTCGTTTCACGGTCGAATGCGAAATAGGATTTCTTCGTGAAACATTGACTTGCTGCGTTATTTCCGGAGCCGTTAGGAATCTGTTTCTTTTTGAAACAAGAACCATGAACTGATCCTCAGCAGCTGTCTGTCTTCTTCTCGCGTCCAGAACGTTTCTCATCAACGAAAGAACCCGTTTCCGCCATCCGTTTTGATGTTGTAAATACACCATTTTTCGATATTTTTAATTTTTTCGCAATAACTGCCATTGAGTATCCTTCATTACGTAAAGTAATAATAGTAAAACGCGTTTCGATGGAAATTTCTTTTCGTTCTGCCATTTCAGCACCACCCGTTTATTACGATAGTTAAATTTAAACTAAACTACTATCAAGATCGATTTTATTTTAAATACAAGACGATATCGGCTTTGTTTGTTGTACTAAGTGTTCTATGAATCTCACATTATTCCTCTGTGGAAATATTCGACAATATTTTCAAGTTTACGTTTATAACCCCATAAAAGGGATTAAGAGGAACTTTGCCTGAGGCTACGGTAGAATATAAATGCGTTACAAATTTGATGGGATAGAAGAGAAAACTGTTGTAAATTATGTTCATAATATATAGAAATGTTTACTCTTTCATATAAAACACAATCAATTGTCAATATTTCAATTTTGCTTATTTTTCGGAGTTTTTCTTAGTCGTCCCCAAATATATGAACGGTAGTGTATGTACGGAGCGGCATACATTGTTCCGCGTGTTCAGCGGAGAATGGGGCAAGACGATATCTCGGGAACGAATGCAGATTTTATAAATGTCCCCCAGATGCACATATTTCGCGATAAGATTTTTTTTCTTTACCTAACTTTTTTGTTTAATGGAATACCTTATCTATTATTCAGTTTTTGTAATCTGCGATAATTTCTTTATCCAATCTATATTCAAAATTGGATTAAAGGCTACTGAACGCGCTGTACAGATTTTAAGCTTAACATTAAAAAAGAGTAACTAATACCAGGCTTTTATTAAGTATGAATAGAAACAGCTTGTATTATAGCAAGGTAACGCGCAAATAAAAACATCTTCTTTTGGTTTTGATTCGCAAAAATTGCTACGTATGAAGGGACAAATGGCTTTTGTCACTTCACACTTCTTTTCATTATTTGTGACACAAAAAACCTTTCTGCGTACCTCTGTATACTACTTTTAGTCTACTCTGTGTTTTGGACATGGCCCTATTATAAATACAAGAAACTTAACCATAGTACTCTAATTACTTATAGTGTTTTGTTGGTTTTGTCTTGGGTTTACTTACCTAATGAGTGCTGGATTGTAAGCGAAAGACGGGTCTTATCCGTTATGGGCAGGTGCGGCGGCGGGGGCAACTGAAACAAATGCAATCGATATTCAGCGAGCTCTTGGTTCAATCGAGGGCATCAGGCAGATGGTAGATCCGCTGCGATCCGACAGGCACTATACAGACTGTATCCCGTTGATAAGCGCCAAAAACTATTGAAAATTCGGTTGTGTGAGTACAGTAATCGATGGCAAGGATGCAGAATGGAGCAATTAATTTTTTGAATGGCATTGTTTCATTTTTTTGTTTTAATAGCGAGGCAAAATGCGGAAATTCGATCACAAAATTGGGATTTTTTTAACAAAATGCACTTCTACATACAAGATGTCCCAATGATGAACTAATGACCCACTTAAATGCAGATAGCATGAATTTTTACATTATTAAATTGCGTGCTTGACTCCATTTAGACAAACGCGTTGGAGACATATAGTGTGTTCACTTTTCAATATCAAACTTTGCTAAATTCAAACGCCAAAAATTTTCTGTCATATGCAATACGTCCTCAGAAAATTTTCGCTTCCTACTGTTTATACAGTGTGAACAATTTTACAATTCTAGAAGGTTGGGATGTTGATAAAATTAACCAAACTATTGTTTTATTGCTATTCACACCACCCATTACGCCACTACTTGTTGCGTTTAGATTTCTGATTTTAATTTAATTTTTGTGTTCATATGCTTTTGTTGTATCGTCATTGTTACGAACTTTAAATGATTGTAACTGTAAAAACAAATTTAATTTTAGGTACACAAAAAAAAAAAAATTGGAACAGCAAACCCTTTGGATCTTTGAGATAAGAACAATTTATACTAAGAATTACAACACGCTTATTTAATGCAAATATGTAGTTGCTCTAACAAAAATGTTAGTTAAATTTAACTAAATTATGCTACAAATTTTGAATGTAGAAAGTTCATTAAGAAATAATGTAATAAATCCCCAACGAAAAAGCATCAGCAATTAAGACAACCGTGATATGAATTTTTAAAGCTACCCTTAAATGTTGCTTCATTACCGCTTATATTGCTGCTCGGCGTCGCTTATTTATTAAATCGCAGGGCAATGCGCGAGCGAAAAGAATAGCGATCTGTTTTGATGATTAAATGTATATAAATATTAGCAGTAAAAGGTTGGGACATCACATTTTTCCCCATGTCTGGTTTTCTTGCAATGTACTTGAGTACCTCAGTGTCAAATATTTCGTTTTGTTTGCCAAATTTTCTACTAATTCATTACATTACAGCTTATTCATTTAACCTTTCTACAATCCGCGACCACCACAATATTTAATAACATGCATTAACCCAGATCGATTGAATATTGTTTTTTCGTGGGTTAATACCTTGTATTGCGGAACGTGCAAATTAACTGAAACAAACGCTGCTAGGAAGAATGGAAAATGAGGTATATACAGGCAATTACCGCGACTGGATTCCAGCAGGGGCTAATGCGTTGCGTGTCCATCGACTATATTAAAAGTATAATACACAATGGGCACAGACAAGGAAACGGTAGCAACCCTGGATGGACGTAAATTACACTATTACACATATTACACTACCCGACAAAAACATAGACGCGGTATCGTTTTTATTTACGAAACAAAGTTTATAGATTTTATATAAAATGTAAATAAGGGTTATTAATACTTTTTATGTAAATAGTCCATTTATAGATATTTATGGGCATTTATTGCTTTATGAGGGGTAATTTAGATTTTCCCAGATCAAAATAGGAATTTTAAATGCGACAAAAATTTAGACCCCGTGCATTTATTACATTAATATAAGCAAAAATGGTTTAATTTGATACTTCTCTTTATATGCAGTGGTTGCGCTGGTGAAGTGTACATTTCACCACGAGAAATTATATTTTATAAAGTGTTTGCAATATGGGTAGAAAAAAGCAATTATCCTTGATAGGAAGGGGTAAAGTTCTAACCTGGCACCAGGATGGTGTTAATAAGAAGGAAATTCCTCGTCGGTTACGAAGAAGCGATCGTTCCGTTAGAAATTTCTTAAAAGATCCGGAAAATTACGGCAAACCAAAGGCCAGGGGTGACCGAAAGCTGTAAGTGAGCGGGATAAACGCATGATATTGCGGTATGCATCCAATTCTTCTGCGTCGGCGAGAGTTATTGCAGAACAGGCGGAGGTACAAACGCACGTGCGTAATGTTCAAACGATTTTAAAGGCGTCACCGGTAGTATCACGGAAGAAAATGTTGAGAAAACCGCCACTTTCGGCGAAACACAAAGAAGCGAGATTGAGATTTGCTGAAGAACGCGTATCCTGGAAGAAACAATGGGAAAAAGTTATATTTTCCGATGAGAAACGTTTTAATTTGGACGGACCGGATGGGTACTCGCATTATTATCATGATTTGAGAAAGGAACCAAAAGTGAAGATGACCAGACAATTAGGGGGTGGATCTGTGATGATATGGGCAGCGATTAGATTTCGCGATAAAAGTGGGATAGCGTTTTGCACAAACAAAATGACATCTGTGACGTATAAAGACTTGCGTGATAATCTTCTACGTTTTGGAAACCAATGGGCCGGGCGCAATTTTGTTTTTCAACGAGATAACGCGCCAATTCATAAAGCAAAAACCATTCCTGAATGGTTTAAAGGGAAAAAGATTAAAACTTTACAGTGGCCGGCACGGTTACCAGACTTAAACATTATTGAAAACATGTGGGGTGAATCGGCACGTCGCGTTTATGGCGGAGGCCGTCAATATTTCACGGCCCAGGAACTGAAAACTTCAATAGTGACTGAATGGCAGAATATCCCTCAAAATTATGTGTTAAATTTATATAAATCTATTAACACACTATTGGAAGTGATTAAGAACAACGGAGGATCTACGCATTACTGATCACTCATTTGTTGATTTTTGTTTTACATTTGCAACAGAGCGTCTAAATTTTTGTCGCAGAAATTGTTTAAACCTTGGAGTAATAATTAATTATTTAGTTCATATATTTCTGGAGGAGATATTTTTAAGTTTATTTTACTCTTACGAATAAAAACTTAATTAGATATCTTGCTAGTTTCGCAAAGAAATGTTGTAACCCTTAAAACCTTTTGAAACATCTTACCGCGTCTAAGTTTTTGTCGGGGAGTGTATATTAAAATTCGATAAGTATTTCCATTTCCTCATGTTTGATTTAATAAGTAAAATAATTTTTTTCTTTCTCTGCAAAATGCGCTTCTGGCAGTAAACATTGGAGAAAACCAGAATGAGATCCTGAGAATGATCTTAGGAGTGTTATCGACGATTGCCAAAGCATCCGAATCGTATAATCCTTTCTTAGAGTTGAGTTGAGAATGTCGACCAAACCGATGATTAGAAAAAAAAACTCGCGGAATAGAAGGTCTAAGGATTAATTTAAAAAGTTTGTCTTTGATTCAAAACAGATTCGAGCCAAAATTAGTCAGAAAAAGGAGAAGTTGTTAATTAACTGCTGTAACTAAATAGATACACAGGTAACAATAATTAAACAACGTACGACTTTCAACTAAACAGTTTAGTTAGTTTAAGTGCATCCAAGATTATTTCACCAGTTCATCTTGCGAAATAAAACATTCCAATGAACTAAATGAAAATGTTTTGATGTCCAAAAGAGTAAAATGATGGTATCTAACCCGTAAGCGTTTCCAAATTGACAATGACGCATTCGTTCTCATTTCTCCTACACGTCGTTATAGAAGATTTATTATACCTTGTGATTTAATTACAAGCTAACGAAAGAAACTACGCTGCCCGTTTCCTAACCAGCAAAAACACATCATTTTGGGGCGTATCGCCATTTATCCATTGCACCCGAGCATCCTCGATCACGCATTCAGTCATTTGTGTCAGGACCAGCGACGTTCCGCGGTCATTCCGGTAACTAACGCCGATAATCTGATGCAGATGATCTATCACATGTTGTTTTGCGAACTGATTTCTGTTCTTTATGCGACTATTACTGCGAATGACGATGTAATAACTTCGCCGTTGTTTTTAGAAAGGTAAAATGTGTAGAATATACCTATTACCAATAAAATTTAATTTAATAGCTATATACGTGTCTAATAAGGAAGAGAGCATTTCGTTGGTATACGTCAGAAAGTAGGTGGCAACATTCATCCATCTGTAAGTAACATAGTTATTAAATCAGATTTGGTTGTCAATTATTGTAGCCACACATATATATTTTATTACTATTATTATTATTATTATTATCGAATATGAATCACACACCATTAGCATGCTGTAGTCGTCTAGGTCTGACGTGCATGTATTACGGGATGAAATACTTGTATCACTCAGTACTAAGAGTAATACCGACACGGTGCGACAAGTGCGGTTGATTGTCTGACCAGGTTTAGAAGAGCACTTAAAATATTTTCCACTCGTGAGCGAATAATAAGAAAAATGTACCCTGTATTTCTTTACCGCTGAACATATACATTTACATACACTACCGTTCATATAGTTGGGGACGATTAAAAAATACAGTTTTTTTTTAATTCGAATAAAAACAAAAAGTTATTTGTAATTTAATTTACTTCTGTACTTGAGTATACTATACAAAACTAAAAATATTCCAAAAAGAAATGTATTAATTATAATTAGGTCTATACGGCTTTTCGTCTATATGTCCACCCTTTGACTTAATTACTGCAGTACATATTCGTGGCATTCTTAGAATTAAAGATTTCAAAAATGTTGCTGGGATCTCGGTCCATGCTTGCTGGAGCTTTCTCCATAAATCTTGTGAACTAGTTACTCCTTTTTGACGAATCCTTCTGTCCAGTTCATCCCATATTAAACAGATCAGGAGACTGAGGTGGCCAAATCATTCTTTTTAAACGATCTTCTTCTTCCAGAGATGCTAGATAGTTTCTGCATATACGAGAAGAACGCTTAGGGTCGTTATCCTCTTGAAACGTAAAGCTTCGACCTCGTAATCGTTCTCCACTTGGTACAGCATTCTCTTGTAATATTTTGAGATAGCCCTCTTTACGAAGTATTCTCTGTATTCTTATTAAATCACCCACAGCTGTTCCCGCAAAACAGCCCCAAACCATTACGTTACCTCCACCGTGCTTTACTGTAGGTAAAATACACTGTTCACTAACTCTTTCACCAACCTGTCGCCTAACAAACGTCCTCCGTTTGGAGCCAAATGTTTTAAATTTGGACTTATCTGTCCACAGCACGTTGCAGCACTGTTCGAATGTCCAGTGTCTGTGTTCTTGTGCCCACTGCAATCTTTTTGTTTTATTTTGAACTTTCCAAAGCAGTTTTCTGATGCTACTTGTCCCTTTAAGCCTGCCTCAATTAATCTTCGTTTCACGGTCGAATGCGAAATAGGATTTCTTCGTGAAACATTGACTTGCTGCGTTATTTCCGGAGCCGTTAGGAATCTGTTTCTTTTTGAAACAAGAACCATGAACTGATCTTCAGCAGCTGTTGTCTTCTTTTCGCGTCCAGAATGTTTCTTATCAGCCGAAGAACCCGTTTCCGTCACCCGTTTTAATGTTGTAAATACACAATTTTTCGATATTTTTAATTTTGTCGCAATAACTGCCATTGAGTATCCTTCATTACGTAAAGTAATAATAGCAGAATGCGTTTCGATGGAAATTTCTTTTCGTTTTGCCATTTCAGCACCACCCGTTTACTACGACAGTTAAATTTAAACTAAACTACAATCAAGATCGATTTTATTTTAAATACAAGACGATATCTGCTTTGTTTGTTGTACTGAGTGTTCTATGAATCTCACATTATTCCTTTGTGGAAAAATTCGACAATATTTTCAAGTTTACGTTTATAACCCCATAAAAGGGATTAAGAGGAATTTTGCCCGAGGCTGCGGTAGAATATAAATGCGTTATAAATTTGATGGGATAGAAGAGAATACTGTTGTAAATTATGTTCATGCATATAGAAATGTATACTCTTTCATATAAAACACAATCAATTGTCAATATTTCAATTTTGCTTATTTTTCGGAGTTTTTCTTAGTCGTCCCCAAATATATGAACGGTAGTGTACCTTTAATTAAAATATAAATATAAAAGGGAAATAGTCTGGTGTTAAGTGATTATTATTTAGCAGCTCTGTTGGTAATACAGACAAAATTTGTCAATATCACGAGGTCTTAACATTTAAGAAGGCGTGGTTACATGATGCTCCATATTCCTTAAAGCTTCTGCGAAATAATCTATTAACAAAAGACCTACTTTTTGAGAATAATGGGATTAGATCTGTCGGTAAATGGGAATACATTTTAAACTTTTACATTATCGATCGAAGCATTATGAGGAAAATAGCAGACCTCCATGTAGTGCCAAATAAAGTTAAGAAAATGTAGGTGTCGAATATTGTGCCACATTTCAAACAAAAGACATAAGCGGACATATATCAGAACCACCGAAAGGTATGCAGATAGCCACGCTCATGTCATCTATGAATAAGGGTGTGCGATAGCGTCAAAGGTTCCTGGACGATTTTTACAGGGGGTAAACCACTGAAGGGACGGACTAATAACAAGTAATTCAAACCATGTGCCATTTTGAGGAGAAGCAGTGAAGGTATTCAAAAGCATGAAGCTTATTCCAAAAAAGAACACGAACAGATTCATTCGCCTATGTTAAGTGATTGGGTGACAACTTTGTAAGGATTGATATTTCTTTAAGAAAGACTTTAAATTGGGGTTTACAAAGTTGGCAGCGCGAGCATTTAATCAGGATCCATAATTTTACAAAAAATAGATTATTGAAAGCCTGAAAACTGCTCGTGAACAAATACTTTCTATTTCTATAAGATTCCGAAGATCTCTATTTTTTCATATAGGTACCATATTTTTATTAATATTTAAATTGAAGTGTACGTCCTTTAAATAATTCTCCATGCCAACTATAGATGCCACTGTGCTGTCTTCATATAATATCATTTGGTGGCGATTCTTTTAGAAGGGTGTTCTGTGATTCTATGTAATTAACGGGCAACAAAAATGCGGTAATTGATTGTGTATTAAAAAAAAAATATTGTAAAGGGAACCATAGCGGAGATACAAAATAGAGTAAGCAGGGTCCAATGTCTCAACAAGTGTTCGAATTGCCCACCTTCACATCTCATACAGTTTGCGAAATTCCGGAAGAAAAAAAAAATCAACGTTAAATACGATGTATTTGCATTTTACTTTCTTTAGTAATCCCAGTAGTTGCTCGCCATGCCAAACGCCTATATTCAATTATAAAAAAAAAACGTGTCAATGCGTGGAAAAAATAAAAATATCAATCGCGAGCGAAAGTAATAGCGTTTTTGTTTTCAAATTCCGCTTCGAAAAGAACAATATTACAATGTTCGGAAACGAATTTTATGAAGAGAATTAAAATAGTTTTTATCATGAATTTTTCGGATAAATTTAACAAGTAAGTAAGTAAAATGAAGTAAAAGAATACAAATGCTTCTAGAATACTGCTCCTTGAAAGGTCGTTTTTCGTTTTGGTATTATGATGTACAACCACACTGCAAATTAAAAAAATTATGCACACCATGTATATTAAAATTTACGACTCTGAATTAAAATGTCGGACCTTGTATATTGATATTTACGATTAAAATCACATCCTGTATATTAAAATTTATGATTCTGATTTCCTATATTTCTAACGTGTCTGCCATTTAATAATTTCACTCGACATTTTTAATCCCGAATGGCGATTAAGCCTAAAATATTAAAACTAATTCATTAATTTGGTTGAGATCAGCAACCAAATTAGTCAATAATGTTGATCATTAATTAGCTCGCCCTCATCATAACATACATTTTCAAAAACCGAAGAACTAAATACCAAAATTATTCAGGAATTTTTCCCTGGTTATAAGATATCCTTTTTGGAATGGAATTTAAAAATAAACGTGTTATTTTTGTCGCTGACGAGTAATATTTTTCGTCGTTTCTAATATTTCATTCACGAGTGATAAAAATCTCAAAGAATTAAAAATGTTTTACTCCTGAGTGATATCTTCCGTATCTTGCTTTTAGACGTATAAGTACGTGCTAACCAAATTTTGTTTTTCATATGTTGCACTTATAGTCACCGCACTACTAGTATTACATTAAGCTACATTAGTACATTAAGCTTTAGTTTAGCTAAGTTTCCGCAAGAATTTAGAAGCTTGTTATAAACCAATTTTAACATTAATTTTCTAAAACTCAAAGGTTAACCTTTAAATATTCCACGATATTGCAGTATTATTGATTTACAGCTCTTGCTTGCTCATATATTGGCTAATGACGGATTTTCAAGATTGCGTCAAGATTGTAAATATAATAGTTTAAAATGTTTCTAGCTAATACAGGCGAAACTCTTGAAATTCTATTATTTGGTCAATTATGAAATTCAAAGCTTGTATCAGGGTCGTGAAGCCAATACAGCACAAAATATTTTTAGCTAATATAGATACAACTCTTATTATATTATTGGGTCAACGTTGGATTTCCAGGATTGTGCTAATATAGGCCCAACTTTTCAAATTCCAATGTTGTACAACATTCAACAATGTAGTACAATTCATTTTCTAGCCACGTAGACCCAACATATTCAGAACAACATTGAGGTTTCCGGTTTGGGCCAATATAGGTACAAATTAATCCATATTGGCGCAACTTGGGGCTATTATTTAATCAAGTTTTCGCCATTATTGAGTGCTACTTGGATGAAATTACTTTTTACATAATATAATGGAAGTAAGTGATGTTAGGCATTATTTATTCACATGAATTATTTGCAGATATTCTAAACTTTCTTCTCTAAAAAATCTAATTCAGAATCATAATTAGTGAGAAACGCGTATTAAAAAAGAGATACAAGGAAACTGTTTTTGTCATTTTCATGATATGCAACATCTTCGTTTCAAAAACTTTTCAGTGTCTTTAGAACAAGACTAATAGCAAAAACTGGGTAAAAATTACTGGATATATTCTGCAGTTTATTTAGAATGGCTAAATCTCCAAAACGTCCATTGATAAAATTGAAATTAATTAGTGGCGACGGATCCTGCAAAGCGGTTCCAGATTTGGTTACACATTGTGTATGTTCATTTAAATCATGTACAATCTTTCCAATTTTCGTAACATTATTAGAATAAAACAGGTATTTGTTCGTTGAGGAACATTACTTACTGTTAGTCGTTTTGCTGATACACCTGAGTGTAACACACCTATTGCGTTAAGTACATTTCTCCTTACGCCATAAACATACATCATGGGAGATAAAAATCTTAAATATCTCTACGATATTCTGATTGAACAATTAAAACAACTAATCATGGCATGTACTCACCGTATTGCTAATCGCTGTCATCCAATCGCTGCATTAACAAAAATGAATTAAATTAGTATTACCTACTTCCGGTATTATCATCGCTAATAAAACATTTATAAATGTTATTGAAGCTAATTTAATTAAAAGATTTCGATACTTCTAAATGTAGTTTTCTTGTGAATAACTTTTCCTGAAAGGTATCTTACTTAATGTTAAAGATAAAAATAAAAATGTTATTTTAATCCAATTTAAAATACTGGAATTTTGTTAATCCTTAGTTACGCAAAAAGAATACCATTTCCGCTAAGTTGCAGAGTTCTTGGGAAGGTAATTCAAAGACGATTAAACAATATCGGATTCCGTTCGAGGCAATTACCCGAGAAATCCTTTGAAGGAACGGACGGCGCGATCGCTTTTAGTTTGCAGTTGAAAGATGTTTTTTTTAATTAGTTTATAGTTGAACGCGAAGACGTGCCATCAGCAGATGCTTTGCAATTGGACGTTTCTAACGTTTTTAAAATTTAACGAGGGCATAATCGCCTTAGGTCCAAGATCTTATTGAGTAAAATATAATGGTAGTACATAGATGGTAGCTGGTTTTTGGAAACATGCTCATTCTTCTATTTCTTTATTTTTTTTTCGATGATGGAACTAAAATGCATCGTTGTATAGTTTAACAAATATTAGTCTTCAATGTAGTTATTATTTAGTAGAGATGCAAAATAAAGTTGCTACTCGTTGTGTTTGAGGACAATTACTACTAACCTGTACCAGTTCCAGTATCTGTTCGATTTCTATTCTTATCAAAATCAAGAACTTGCGTTGCTTGAAGCTTGAACATTTTGTATTAAATAATTTACATTGTAAGCAGAAAATAGGAAAGGAGAACTCTCAAAATAAAAGCCAGCGTCAACGTACATTTTTACCGTTAACTAACGTAGTCAAACACATTTTTTTCGAAGCAAATCGATTCTGCTTGTCATATGATCTCTTGTTTTTTTTTAAACCTGCGACCCAAGTCTTGAAGGAAGGGATTTTTCGTTAAATAATCAACAAAATTGTTTTCGTTTCTGGGTCATAAAGCTCGATCTTTTACAATGCTGTAATAACGATTTGATTTTGATTCGCTGCCTTCAACTTCTTTTAACAATTCTCTATGTGATTGTGGATCTTCATCTTTTCTGGCACCTTGTGATTCTATTGGTGCTGGATTTGGATTAACGGTGCGTTTCGTTGCATCATGCACATGGATCGTCGTTCCATTGTGACGACGTCTAAAATTCCTATGTGGTTGAGGATCAATATCCAATACATTTGAGCTTTAAGCTAGTTATGTTTATGCTTTTTCCATTGTATTTCTATTTACTACTACGCGTAAGCACTAATTTGGTTCGTTCACAGGATATAAATAGAGACCGCTTCCCGCTTTTTGTATATTTACCTTTTGTTTGGCGCTTTGTATACTATTTGCTTCCTTCGTTCCCTGATTTTGCTAGCTTTATTTACTTTATCAGGAATTTACAAGTACATTTCTACCGGTAGATGGGGGGTAGTAAGTAAGGTAGCTAATTATAGAATATGTGATTTTATTAGGGATGTGAGTATTTTCGGAAATATTTTTAATTTTGGATATAATACTGCATAGTGTTCGCTATTTCGTCAAAATTGTGGAAAAAAGCGCTTTCTAGATTTAAAATTAGAGAGAAAACCAGTGTACGAGTGATTTGTAAAATATTTAAGGTTTATAGCACGTCTAGCGTGAAACTTAAACTTCAACGTTACAGATAGCGCTGAATAAGTCACTATAGCAAATGGTTTTACTGTAAAACCATAACGCCGGAAACAAATAAATGTTAAATTTGTGGTTTTAACATGAAACTACTATCCTGGAATGGAGTAACATGGAAGACGTGTTTAGAGCGGCGTGTCTGCTGGGCAAATAAGTATAGGGTTGCTAATGTAGAAGAAAATCTTAAATAAATATGCTAGTTGGTACTACCACTAAAATAAAAAAAAATTGTCGTAATGCAATGTATAATTGTGTAAAAATTTGACAAGTGTGTGTATACAGTTATTATTTATTGTTATGTGAATTAAATGCTTTCGTTATTAAACCAAGTGATTTAGTAAGCCATAATAAAAAAAAAAGTAATACTGGAACAGGTTATGGGCCCAGGTTGCGTCAAATGGCAGGCATAAGAAAGAAAAGTAAAAAATGGCATAGCAAGTTTCGCAGTTTTTAATATTAAAATCCACAGATATGTATGAAAAGCTGAAAAGTATCTACGTTGCGCGAGGAATTTAGCGAATTTTCCACGCCTACGGAAGATAAAATACTAGAATTGTTATAGATGCAATTGCAAGTCGACACATTAGTGCTAACTGCTCTAGAAACGAAAGTAGAAATGAAGAAAAAATGTGTTTTAAATGTACATTTTGCAAGAGTACGCAGAGGAAGAGATGGAAAATTAATTAAAGTGTAATCTGTAAAAGGGACAACCATACTGCAGACGACTGTTAATTTAGAAAAGAAAAGCAGGGAAGTAGAAATGAAGATGGGAACGTGGCATTTTTTGCTAAAGAGGAAGAAATAAAAACAGGAAGCTTTAAAGTTAACTCGGGATCATCGTAATTCAAGAAATAATTTGTTAACGCTAGAAGATATTGAAATGAACAAATTATTGTGTGTGACGAAATTATCGTGTTCTTAGAAATGTTTTTTTTTATGCTTCAGAACTCGTTATCTGTGCACGCACTGACTGAAAATGAAAATACCATTAATAGAGAAAGAATCGGGAAAAGCTCAAATGTGGCATAAAAAACTTGGACATGGAAAGTAGTGATTGTGAGAGAATGTGCGCGTAGTTTGTCTATAAGCTAAGCGAACGAGACTTTCTTTCAAAACTGTTAGAACTCGTGCTTCAAGATCATTGGAAATAATTCGTTCAAACATATGCATGTGGGCCAATAAATCCATACACATGGGACGACAACAAGTTCATGTTAAGTTTTAGTTGACTTTATCTATTATTCTATTGTTTATTTGCTGGCAAATAAAGATCAAGCTACCGATTACCCGAAAGAATTTATTCAAGAAGCAGAAGCATTACACAATCTCCCTGTTTCTAAAGTAACGGCGGCGAGTATTCAATATTGACTTCAAAAATTAATGTAAAAGGAACAACTTCATATAGACCACGCTGTACATTATACACCCCAATTTAACGGCGAGGTCGAAGGGTTCAGTAGAACTTTAATGGAAAAGGCACGTGCACTAATCTTGTTTAGAGAAGGTGTTTTAGGGGGAAGCAGTATGGTGTGTGTTATACTTGTTAAATAGAAGCCCCATCGAAGCAATAGACGTATCAACAATCGAAAAGTGGACTAAAAGAAGACCTATGTCAAATGTACTTTACCGACTCCCCACTATTCATACTGGTGGAAAATTGTAGTGCTTGGGATTTAACTTCAAACCACTCTGCAGTATCACCCATGATTTCCTCCGCAGTAGAGATGTACCATTTGCATACATTAATGTTTTGAAGGAGCTGACATTCGATGATATACTATAAGCAGAATCCGCCCCAAGATGTGCTCCTGTAGTATTCCTCTGTTGGTAATTTTCGCTACCCATATTTCCCCTTCACAGCACACTTGTTGTTCTTTGTCCTGCATGCAATTTTTTATCAGTTTGAGCGGCCCTCCCTAAACTCCGTAATAATTACTTATCCAGCAAAATTTCATGATCCACGCAGTCGAAAGCCTTTTATAGATCGCATCATAATAGGTCTATTTGATCTCGCTCATTCCAAGCATTGGCCACCACATCAGCAAGTTCCACCATAGCAGTTGTTGAGGACCTCTTCTGTCTGCAATTATTGTTGCTTGTTCGTGCTTTCTCTCGATTGTAATATAAATACTACCTATGCTCTTTTTAATTCCGCTGGATATGTTTCCTGAGTCAAATATGGCATTTATTAGATGTGCAATAGGCCCACTTAGTGTGTGCACTGCACGCTTGAGCTTGCTCTTTAGACTATTTATAATGCGTGTTACCACTGTTTCGGTCACTGATGAATCGCAGTTATTGACTTTTAGCATATCTTTGCAAAGAAATTATTGAAGTCCTCTTTCGTAAACAAATTGTCTTCATTGTTTTTGTTGTTTGTTCCGTCGGTCATTTCCATTTTTATAATATCTCATACGGCACTGTTGGTATTCCGAGAAAAAGATAAAAGTAACGACGATATGAAAGTGAAGATAGTCAAAGTGAAATTAAAGAAGAAGAGCTGCGAACTGAAATAGGAAGAAGGCAATTAAACTTACCTAGCCGCTATAATACTGACCTATCAAGAAGCTACAATTTGCGACGAAAAAATAACTGAAAAACAGCGATAGAAAAAGAACAAGATTCTCTAAATAAAAACAATGTGGCACAAAGACGAAGTTAAACATAAGAAAATTCTTTGAAATAAATGGTTGTTCGCGATTGGTTATTGGAGGATGTGAGCAAGAACACGGAATTGACTATGAAGAAACTTTTAGTCCTGAGGTCACTAAGTATGGTGCGTTATTATTTTATGTTTTTGTACTATCGCTGAGAAAAGTTCCTAGATTTACAAGGCACGCAAATTTGTACTTACTGCTTTATCGGTATATATCACACAGTACACGACGTCCTTTTCCACTGTATATTCCAAATCTCTAACCTCAACCGTTATGCATTATGTGTATACTCCTGAGGTAGAATGAGAACTGGAGTAAATCAACCACCACCGTAATAAATGACAAACATTACAGCTTCTGGAAACTTTTCTCGTTTCCATAAAATGTGAAAGTAAATTAGGTTAAATGTTCCGGACACCAGATATGAAAGCACATTCATTTCTACAGGCAAAAGTATTGTAATTCGCCAAGTTAAAGTGCTAATGACAATTACGATGGAAATAGATTTACAGGGCTGGTAAAGTGGGAATTTCAGATAAGCGAATATTTTTAATATCTGTGTTGGACAAAAACAGTATTTCCATTTTCGAAGAAAGTCTACTGCAATTATTAAAAGTATGACCACAACAACACGTTTTTTCAAAAATTACTAAATTATCATCTTTATTCTTCTCCTTCTTTTTGAAACTTGTATAAGTAATTGAAAATAATCTTACACAATATAGCGGTACTTACAACTAGAAGAAATACTAAATTTTGCTAAACAATTGGCATATGAGCCTTAATATGCATTAATACATAATTGTTTGAAATACTTCGTTTATTAAGAAATTCTTATATGTAAGAATAAAAAAATATATAATAAATAATTAAATTTAAAACAAAGAATAACAAATGTTGACAACTAGGAGCTCGAACGCCAAACTAAATTAATGTAACTAATAATAAGTTGTGATGTCTCCTCTTGACACAATATTCGCGCGAATACATGCTGGTACACCTTTTACAAGTTTGTTGCAAATTAAACCAAATTAAAACAATTCTGTTTTAATTCGGTTCTTAGTTCAGCAACTGTTTCTTAACATATTTTTTCATTTCGTGCCATACATTTTCGATGACATTTAACTTCGAGCTTGAGCTACTTGAGGGCCAAGATAACAATTTTTTCATTCTGTTGGGCAAATCATGGTAGGGTTAATCGCTCTGTATGACACAAGGCGTTATCCTGTTGGAAAATAAAGTCGTCTCAAACTGCCTTGTAAAATTTGTGTTTTTCTCATCCTCAATCAATACCGATTGGCCCAAACCACTGGGAAACGTACAACCACATCGTTTGCCCGTTTGAAAATCTAACAGTTTTAAGACAGTCTCTATGGAAAGCCTCTCTTTTATTTCTAATCACCCGCTTTCGATCATCTCCCACACAAACGTCAAGCTTAGACTCGTTATTGAAAACAACTTTCTCGCAATCGTCAAAAGTTCAATTTGCTTTTGATTTTGCCCAAATCAACCGGTTTCGCTTAATTAATAATTATAAAAAGTAATTAATGGAAGTTTTTCTGCGGACTAAATAAGTTATTTACGTGCATGTTTCTAAATGCCTTGTATAAAATTTATTCGTTCAAGCTTTATGTTCGCGGGAAAATTATGGAAAAATTCATTAAGTTTGATGCAATTTCTTTTTCGAAGAAATGCTTATACAGATATTATTTTTTTAATAGATATTATTTGCATCAATTTTAAGTTTCTGCTACTTCCGGATTTCAAATAATATCGTCACCGACAATTTTTGTAAGTAACAACTCCAACTCCAAATTTTAATACTTCATATAATAAAATTTTCGAGTAAAAGTAAAAGAGTGGAAAACAAAAAGCAAAGGTAATAAACGCTGTTATTCAATAAATGAAACGATTCTTCCCTTTAAATCGAATGTTTGAAATGCCATCCACCGTGTGAAAATGCGTAAATGTACACACATTTATTTTGTACATACATTACAAATGACGTTAGGATTAATTCGACTCATTTCACACCTAATTCTATTTCTAAATTTTCTAGACAAGATATTAAATACTCCAATAAGAAAAAAACATCAAGCGGCGAAAGATTTGAAATGCTGGGGCCACTCTATTGGTCCTCGCCTATCGATCCACCTCTCGGAAGAGGACGCGCAAATTGCGGAGGTGCATCATCTTGCTAAATCCAAATATTGCCAGGATCATCTTCGTTTGGAAATATTTCTGCAAAAAGAGGTACAAGTGCATTCCTCAATAAATTCAGACACGGCTGCCCCGTACGAGTTAAATCAAAGAAGAAAGAACCAATGACTCTATTGTTAACTGTCCCTGTCTACATATTAACTTCACGAGGGTATTGAGTACGTGTTTCAGTAATGCAGTGAGGATTCTCTCTACTCCAATACCCGCAATTTTTTCTATTTAAAAGAGAATTTGGCGAATGAAGCGTGGATTACAGATTATGCATGACATCACAAAACGGCATACGGTGATCAGTAGAGATGACAAGGGCAGGTGAAATTATTACTTTTTTGCAGCGACTAGATAGATTCGTGTTTTGCCGACTCTCGGGGAAACAACACGAACCCTCTCTCATGAGACGAATAGACGAGTCTGTTTAGTCGCTGCAAAAAAGTAATAATTTCACCTGCTTGGTCATCTCTAGCGATCAGGTTTATCTACATTGAGTTCTTGCAGTAATTGCATTTTACAAGGATGGTATTTTTCTCTTTCTAGTATACGTAACACTGAACGCTCAGAAACTTCACTGTCTGCTGCAATTGATCGAGATACATCATGAAGATTCTCAACCACACTTAACAAAATATGAAGTTTCACATCTTCCTCATTTTCTTAGGACGCTCTGCATTTGAAATGCGTTTGACATGCCCTGTTTATCTAAATTTTCTTTCGATTTTACTCACTGTGGATTGACTGGATCTATCTGGAAGTTTCGCATTAAATAAATTCCATATGTACTTCTTGCTGAGTTCTGGTTTCATCCGCATTCAACAAGAATTAAAATTTCTACGCCCTGAGTTTTCACTTAAACGATCAATACTTACTTCACTTTCATTTTTTTTTTGTATTAGGAATAACAAATGTTTATTCTATATTTTTGGTTGATACCTGTTTGATCTGTAAAACCATATCTTGATTTTTTGCTAGGCTTTTTGTTAGCAGTAAAATTTATGAACAGGTGGACTTCGAACATTCGATTTAAAGGAAGCGATCATTCCATCTCTTGAATAACAGCATTTATCTTTACTTTTTGTTATTACTTCTTAATTTACTTCTTAATTTTCTTTTATTCCAAAATTCTGTCATGTGAGGTATTAGTTACAAATTGAATGACATAAAAAAACGTCAATTGTCATTTAAAAAAATTATCGACGAGGGCTTTATTTAAAAACCACAAATGGAAGAAATTTAAATTTGATGCAAAAATGTTTATTTGGCCTATCCGAACATTTCTTCCAAAAACAAATTGCTTTAAATTTGATGAATTTTTTTGAATTGAATTAATTTCAAAGGGCTTCTTCCACTTTCTTTACAACAGTTTCTTTAGCTTCGTCCGGTTATAATTCTAAGTCTACCAATTAGTTTTGGTGGTTCCAGCTTTTCTGTTAGTGTTTGGCAATATTTCTTGCTGAAAATTTTGCCATTCTTAATTGAGTGACGATTTGCTTAATAATCCTAACCGAATAATACTGGGACACAATAATTTCGCGCAATTTTTGTGAAATAAGGGCTCTAACCACTGTTATTCGCCTAGACGCTTAGATGTTTTTTCTATGATTACTTAATAACATTATTCTACCGATACACCTACGAAAGTCGTATACTTGTTGAATTACAATTAAAAATAAAATGAAAGGATACAGTGTTGGCAATTGTCAAATGTTGATAGATGTTCCTTTCAATTCTTCAGTCAGTTTTGAAATGTTTTAACGCATCCTAAAAATAAGTCGAATTTTCGGAAAAATTATTAACGGTCGCAACGTATACTTGTTAGTGCTCCGTAGTCTCTCTATTAGTGATGTAAATAAAAGAATAATTCAAAAATACTGAGATAGAGAGGTTGGTTTCGAAAAAGACTTTCGATTGATATTGATATTTACACTAAACACATCATTACAAAGGGTCCAATTAAATATATTATACAGTTTATATTTATAATTACGTTGGTGATGACGTTTGCCTATTAAATAAACTTTAGTTGTCGACGTACGGAAAGAGTTTATTTACAACGACTTTATCGCTCGAAATTTTCCCATTTAAGAAGTCCCTCGTTGTACATACACGTTGAATATACATAAGCCCTTGGTCCCGTTTAAAACTCTCTCCGAACTCTAACTTCTTTAACTTGTTTAAAAGCTTTCTAGGGGATCGCTTTTTTCGAGTGCTTTTTATAATGGTGCCTATTTACCGAGGAATTTACATTTTCACAAGTACACAGTCGACTAATGCTGCAATTTTTTGGATGTCATTTTGCTAAAAATAGAATTTCGGCGTTGATGTATTTTTGACAGTATTTTCCATATTTATAAAATAAATGTTGGTGAATGAATATATTTATTTCAAATCGAAGTGACCATCTACAGGACACATTCCTCTCTAAAATAACGAACGTATCCACTGGAACTCGACTTTAAACACTACGATTCTCGGAGTGGAATTTTACTCGACCAACTCCGAGTAGAATTTCAGTCATCGCTGAAAGCGCTTTCCCTTATCACAGTACGACGCCATCTGCCATACATTCGTCGTAGCTCAACCGTAAACGGCGATTCCGAAGCGTTTGACGTGACATCTTCCCGTTGTGTTTATTTTAGCAATTATTAAATACGACCCGTTCGGTCTACATAGATTTAAACGGAGTACAGTTCTATCAACCTTAGCCGTCCGTAACATATTCTCTTTGCAATTTTGAGCTTGGTTAAATGGGAGAAATGTTTCGTTGGGAATAAGTTGTTTTCAATGACTTCTTTGTTAAGAAAAGGAAAGAAGGGGTTACTCTGGAAAATTTGCAGCTTAACACAGAAACAAGTGTTTTCATTGTCAAATCCATCTTTTTAACCCATCCAACTAGTAGTTGGTATCTTGTTTTATAAATTAGTGTTTACGATCGTTCGATAAAAATTTCTGCCCTTCGAGGGAAACTTTGAGCTTAGGAAATAGAAAAATGGTGCTGGGGCCCAGATCTATCGAATAAGGCTGGTACTTTACTAATTAAAACCTTAATTTGTAAATTTTTGCCATGGCTGAAAAGTGGTACAATTTTTCCGCAATTTCTGCTTTCAGCGTGTTAAGTAATGACACGTAGCATGTCCCTGTTGTTTTTCTTTTTTTATGATAGTCGATTAACACGCAAAAAACAGTCGTTATCACTATGCTGGCTTCCTTGGGAAACGACTCACTCTTCGCAGTCCACTGTTTCGACTGCGTCTTGGCTTTAGGAGTATACTGGCGCATTCAAATTTCATCTTATCACCCTAGGATCTTCGTCTTTTAGCTCAGTAGATGCCAAAAATTGTTTATTGAAATGGTGTTGTCGAGTGCGACTGATGGCAACACATTTGCATAGAACGTGTTCTGCCGTCTCCAGATCTTCTTGGCATAGACGACAGATTTGATCTTCAGGTTTTTCTGAATCGAATAGGTGATATTTTAGGGCTGCATGACCTGTCAGAAATCCCACCTTTGCTGAACGATAGTACTATTTTTGCCGATTTGGGCGAGCCTGGATGCTTTCGCCTGTTTTTGTCCTAGAACATTTTCCTAGTACGAGGTCTTTTGGTTGTTTTATGTCGTTCTCTTGTAGGCCACAGATGGGGTTAGGACCGATGAAAGGCATATTCGCTGCTTCTCTAGTCAGCTTGTCTCTCTTTCCATTACCTTCAATTCTTTGAAGGCTTGGGACCCATCGCAAAGTAACGCGGTTTTTGTGTCCCGATTGCATATGTATTTGTGGATCAAACCAGATTCGAATGCGTAGGCTAGGCCTTTTTTGCCTTTAGAACTGCCCGACTGACACTGAATATAGTTATGGCTGCCTATCTCGAGGTTTTTTATGACATACAAGTTCAAAGCAGAGATCTCTGCTTGAAATATATTGGTTTGGAGTCCTGTAGGCATTTTAAGGTGGTAGTCAGGCCCACTAATGCCTATACCAACACCTTCTATTTTTGTGCCGTTAGCCGTTAGCCGGTAGCGGAAGGTACTAAATTAGACATCTTCTTAGCAGCTGAAGATAATCCTCACAATACTCTTAGACAAATACCAAGGGACTGTAAAATATATTTCGAGTAGCAAAGCACCACCCTTACAAAAAAAAAACAATTGGTGCAACAATTATCAGAAGACGATTTTGACCAAAGAATCAAATTCTCTAGTTGTTAGTCGATTCCAAAACTCCGACTTATTTCGCCGAAACTGCATCAACTGGACTTCGGAAATCTTCATTCCAGTGTGTTTTTGGCCCTGAATGACCAAGCGTTCTTTCGGGTTACTTATAGCTTCACCAATCCCTTTAACCTTATTTCGACGGTTGTCCAGCACCATTTGCTGATGTTCTCCGAGGTTATCGGTAACCATTGCCGTTTTTAGTTACCCCAAAAATTCATCGTCAACCAATCTGGTAAGACCACGTTTAAATTCCGTTGTCCAAAATTGCACTGTTGCAGATGAAGGTGCAGGTTCCCCGTAAACTGCATCTATCTCGGCTTTAATTTACGTAAGCGTATTGCCTTTCAAATGCAAGAATTTAATGCCGGCCCGATATTCCATTTTTCCAACACTAACGTCGACTGACACAAGCGACTATTAAACAACATGAGTGAAATGTTCAAAAGTATCTATCAACGCGTGCGCAACTATATTACCTGAATCTTTTTGACTAAAAACGCCATCTTCATGTTAAAGCTTGAAACTTTTCGGACTACCCTTGTATCATAAATATCACAAAAATTTCTCTACATAGTGTACTATACTACTTGTTATAGCTACGTTTATGCGCGTGTTTTTTTGGGAAATCTAGAAATGGAAACTTACTTGACTTCCGCCGGCGACTGCGCCATCAACCAATGGACTTTCTGCGACGATTCCCCCAGCACTATCAGCTGCTGTATGTGACAGCTGCGTGGAAAGCGAGGCTTCCTCGGAACGTTACGGGTCCATTCCCCAACCGCTAGCAATTCGGGGGCGTCGCTGATGCGGATGTATCCTCTGGGTCTGCTCAGGCCCTTGTCCGCGTACCAGGCCATGGTCGAGTCCTCGTATAACACGATCCACTCTTCGTACCATCCTCTACAGAAGAAACCACCTTCAATGAAAGGCGAGTAGTCAGTGGTAGTGAATGGATGAGATTATGTATGATAAACGATAGTTATGCCCAGGTGATAATAACAGCTTTGCTGAAATAATGCGTGAAACAAGAAAATGTTTAAGGAATACAGAACAATTATTTCTAGCATATTATATGAGAATTTTATGAACATGAGAGGCAGTGAACAACTTATCTTCAATGGAAATGTACAATTATGGCTGTGTACATGTAGGATGGACACAATAGTTTTCGTTTTGCGCCATCAATTTTTCATGGTTAGTCAATACAAATGTACAGATGAGTAGAGATGACTAAATCAGGTGAAATTATTATTCGTCTCGTTATTTATTTTTTTAATTTTTAATTTAATTATTCGTATTACTATTTGTCTCATAAGAAAGTTCGTGTTGCCTATTGGTTTCCCCTAGAGTCGACAAAACACGAGTCTGTCTAGTCGCTGCAAAAAAGTAATAATTTCACCTGCCTTGATCTTCTATGGATGAGAAAGAAAAGAATAGTTTTTATAAACAAACAATAGACAGAGAAAGAAAAAAGAACATTAATGATAATCAAGACGTTAAAGTTGTATAAATAAAATTGTAAATTGTAAAAAAATGAAAAAACGCTGTATTCTTTAAAAAGTAAATGACAAGAATTCGGCGATATCGTAAAAAATGTTTCTCAGTAAGACTTCTTTTACACAATCGGTAATCTTCTGTAAGCTTATTCCTTTTATACTTTCTGGAACCCAGTAGTCGAGCGATTGTTGCGTTCCGGAAAGCTCATGCAGTGGAATCGCTAAAGCGTCCTTACCCCTAGTTTGATAGTTGGGGAAATTTGAATGTGTATTAAAACTTGATAAGTTCTTATGTGTGAACTTTGCACATATTAGGATGTAATCACTCGCGATGGTAAGTATGCGCCTGCGCAAAAAAGAATCATGACAACTATTGCTCTGTTGCAGATCAAACAGGACTCTAATAGCACGTTTCTGTAGGAGAACAGCGTCTGTGGACGTGCCCCAGGCCAGGATTCCATATGTAGCTATGCTATGGAAGTTTGCGTAATAGGTTATTTTTGCTGCTTTAAATGTTGAGACGGATTTAATTCTTCTAATTGTATATATTGCAGAGCTTAATTTATTGGATAGCTTGCTAATGTGATGGCTCCAACTCAGTCTCGCATCTAGGATAAGACCCAGAAAACACACAGCTAGTTCTGCACGCGCACCAGAGAAGATCAGAGTTTGTGTATTATTTTTATTTGTTTTAAATTTGTTGGCCGTAAACCATTTTTTCTGTCGATAAAGTAACTGACTTTTTGCATATCTTTTCATTGTTCCTTGTAATTAAAAGCGATGTGTCGTCAGTGTACAAAACAATCTCACCTTCTATGTTGTTGGATAAACTATTAACATATATGATGAACATAACCGGGACGACAATCGACCCTTGCGTAGGCCGGAGGACGTATATCGCAGAGAAGAGTAATGACTATTCTACAGTACTACATGTTTCCTTTCCCGTAGGTACAATTGCATCAAATTCCAGAAATTACCACTGATACCGTAGTAATGTGGTTTGTGTAACAATATGTCATGCGGAACAGTATCGAAGGTTTTACTAAGATCATACAGTACTAACTCTGCTCCTTCTTCGGTATCACGGGAGGCTCAATTGTTCCCGACAAGGCTAATTGCCGCTGTAACAGTAGATCTTCCCGGCCTGTATCCATGCTGCGCGTCAGTTAAGAGTTCGTTTTTTTCAGAAATCGATAGTATTCGTTTCCTTAGGATTGATTCGAACACCTTTGACATAATAGGTAACAAAGATATGGGCCTGTAGTTTTCCTTATTGTTGTTTTCTCCTTCTCTTCTTTCTTTTAGAGCAATGTACACTGCCGTTCAGTGAAGTTCGGTAATACAATAAAAATCTATTATATCACACTGTATACAATTATTAATACATCAAATTAGAAAAATATTAAGCAGACACTCTTTTCTAAGGGATTAAAGCCATAAATTATTATGTAAAGTAGAAATATTGCGACAACCACAATAAAGTCCCTTTTATTATCATTCCAAGAATTTCTCGGAAGTACCGATCTTTTGAAACGGGTCGTTTGGGGATTATTAACGAACAATACATTTAGGAAATATACCGCAGTATCACTCTTGTTTATTTATCACGGGCGTAAAGATATAAATTTGCTTCATTTTACTGTTAATCGTGTGTTGGTGTGCATCTGTCGTTTTTGCGCGAAAGTTTTAAGAAAATTTACTTCAAAATGGCACGTGGCAAGCCTACCAGTGTAGAAAAACGTTCACGCATTATTACGCTGTTTGAAGAAGGATATTCGGGGCGACAAATTGCTGAAAAAATAAATATGAGAAGTTCAACAGTAAATGACATCATAAAGCGATATCGGACAACTGGAACTATAGAAAATCGTGTTCGTCCCGGAGCATCTAGGAAAACAACAAAAGCTGAAGATTTGAGAATTGTACTATTAAGCAGACGCAATAGAAAATTAACAGCGCCACAAATAGCAACCGAAGTCAATCGCGGCCGTGAAGAACAAGTTTCGGCGAGTACGGTAAAACGTCGACTTCGACAAGCGGACCTTCATGGACGCATTGCCATTCGAAAACCCTTATTACGTCGGGGCAACAGAGCAAAACGGCTACAGTGGGTCCGTTCTCATCTAGATTGGTCGTTAGATCATTGGAAACACGTGCTTTGGAGTGAAGAGTCAAAGTTTGAGGTTTTTGGGCAAAATCGACGAGTTTATGTCCGAAGATCTAAAACCGAAAAAATGATCCCTGACTGGTTTGTGCGAACAGTGAAGCAAGGGCGTAGTTCTGTGTTAGTGTGGGGATGTTTCTCCTTTGCTGGGAAGGGAGATTTATGCAGAGTGCAGGGTGTAACGAGGGAGGAAGATTATTTTGCAATACTCCAGAATCACGCAGTGCCATCGGGATTGCGTATAATAGGCCGTAACTTTACATTCATGCATGACAACGATCCAAAACACACTGCGTTAGTGTGCAAGAACTATCTAAAGGAGCAAGAAGAACAGCACACCGTGAAAGTAATGACATGGCCCCCACAAAGCCCAGATTTGAACCCTATAGAATTGTTGTGGGATGAACTGGACAGGAGGATCCGAAAAATATGTCCAACTTCACAAGAACATTTACGGAATATTCTGCAACATGAATGGATTAATATTCCACAATCCATTTTAACAAAACTTATCGAAAGAATGCCTAGAATAGTTCGAGCGGTGACTAACAGCAAAGGAGGTTTTTTCGATGAAGAAAAAATATAATGTTCAGTATGTTATATTAGACCCGAATAACTTTTTATTTATTGATTTTGTCTTTTTTACCTGTACATACAATAGAATTGCATTTTGTTTTTAGTTTCGTTTGTTTCTGTAACCTTTTCATGTTTTTTACCAACCGACCGAACCCCTCTGAACGACAGTGTACATATAAAATGTCGTTCATTCTAAAGGATAGAAGAAACTTTTCTTCTTTAATGTAAACCAAATTTTCAAATACTGTGCAATACCGCAATTGATGAAACTTGATTTGTTAACATACAAATCATGCGTATAAGGTCCAACGAGAGCTCATATGATGTGAAACATACATTTCATTTAGAAAAGCTTGGTATTTGGATAGCAGCTTCACGGAGAAGAATTCTTATTCCACTATTTCTTCATGAAACGGTAAACTCCGGAGAACATCATAATGACTTGTTGCAAACCTTTCTAAGTCCAGTTGCATGATGATTGATAACGAACTAACGGATAGATGATAAAGCCACAGCTCCTAAAACGCTACAAACAACGAACCTCTTACACGAATTTCTTGATAACCGTGTAGTAGATTTTCCTCCACGTTCTTCTTATCTAATTATTTTTCCACGCCTCTTTCCAAAAAAATACGTCAAAACAATAACTTACCGAAGTAATTCAAAATGTTTGTGAAACGAACGACAGATTGTTCATTTTATGGGATCAAAACATTTCCAGTGAGTAAAAATATTCGCTTATATAATATTTTGCTCGCTTAATGTAATACGATTTACGTAAAGTCCTGGCGTAAATACGTACATCCTTACGTCCCATAAGCGTCCTCATGCATTATATATTCGGAATGGACTAAATTGTTCTCCTCATTACGTACTTACACATCGATGCAGCCAGCCTGGTTACGGAATCAGGTTTATGGGATGGATATCTGACCTACTTTGCGCGGATGTCATTTGAAACTTTCATAATCCATTGTGGTGGAATAATGTGCCGTATGTCCATTTGCTTTATTTCTACGTAAGTACTAAACGGGGCAAGTTATTTTAAATCTACGTACGACAGGAAGGGCGTTTCACGGAGAAGAATAATGTCACGGTCAGAACTGGATAATTTAAGAATAACAATCGAGCACAGGGCTGTTATAAGATTCGTTATAAAAGCAAGAAAAACGTTTAAAAATGTTTTTTAATGAACGTTGGTCTGTATGTATACGGAAATGATTGGACATAAAAGGAACTTTCTAGATCTAAAGATTTTTGTGCAAGTTATAGAGCCAGTATTTTAGGTCTTTTCAGGCCAGGTTATAACCAATTTGAAAAAAAGTAATTCCAACAGCTTCTATTTGTGGAGAGCTTACAATTTTAAAGAAGAGAAAAGACACTTGTGAATCTATAATAGAAATATATAGATAAGATACTTAGGTTTTAGTGTATTTAGTGTTGGAGAACGCTCCTAACATTTGTTGTGCAAATACAACTGGCTATGGAATTGGTTTAATAGAAAACGAAAAATCTATCGATTTTGGTATATTAATTCTGTGGGCGAGCATTGTTGAGAACAAAGGAAACCAAAGTATTCTGCATTACCATGTATACAATTAACAATACTCGATTGGTTGAATACTTGTTGAATATTTTTATCTTGCCTTTTATTGGCTGTATGAGGGAGGTCTGAGCTTCAATATGAAGATGGCGTTAAGTCATGTTAAACGTTCTGTTGTTCTTTAGCAGATTTTTGTATTAGTCGAAATGTTTCTGTAAATAATAATAATAATAATTTATTTCCTACAGGTAAAACCCAAGTACAGGAAATGTATAACTAAACATCACACTTTACGAACACACAAATATAAGAAAAATAAAATACGCTAAGTGAAGATCAAATGCGATAAAGGAAAAAAATAAAGTAAACAGTCTATAAATTAATGATAGCTTCAGCTATTGTTTTAAAAGAATTAAAGTGTACACTGCCGTTCAGAGAAGTTTGGTCGGTTAGTAAAAAACATGAAAAGGTTACAGAAACAAAAAATAAATAAATAAAAAGTTATTCTGGCCTAATATAACATACTGAACATTATATTTTTTTTCCATCGAAAAAACCTCCTTCGCTGTTAATCACCGCTCGAACTATTCTAGGCATTCTTTCGATAAGTTTTGTTAAAACGGATTGTGGAATATTAATCCGTTCATGTTGCAGAATATTCCGTAAATGTTCTTGTGAAGTTGGGCATATTTTTCGGATCCTCCTGTCCAGTTCATCCCACAACAACTCTATAGGGTCCAAATCTGGACTTTGTGCGGGCCATGTCATTACTTTCAGGGTGTGCTGTTCTTCTTGCTCCTTTAGATAGTTCTTACACACTAACGCAGTGTGTTTTGGGTCGTTGTCATGCATGAATGTAAAGTTACGGCCTATTATACGCAATCCTGATGGCACTGCATGATTCTGGCGTATTACAAAATAATTTTCCTTCCTCATTACACCCTGCACTCTGCATAAATCTCCCGTCCCAGCAAAGGAGAAACATCCTCACACTAACACAGAACTACGCCCTTGCTTCACTGTTGGCACAAAGCAGTCAGGGATCATTTTTTCGGTTTTAGATCTTCGGACATAAACTCGTCGATTTTGCCCAAAAACCTCAAACTTTGACTCGTCACTCCAAAGCACGTGTTTCCAATCATCTAACGACCAATCTAGACGAGAACGGGCCCACTGTAGCCGTCTTGCTCTGTTGCCCCGACGTAATAAGGGTTTTCGAATGGCAATGCGTCCATGAAGGTCCGCTTGTTGAAGTCGACGTTTTACCGTACTCGCCGAAACTTGTTCTTCACGGCCGCGATTGACTTGGGCTGCTATTTGTGGCGCTGTTAATTTTCTATTGCGTTTGCTTAATAATACAATTCTCAAATCTTCAGTTTTTGTTGTTTTCCTAGATGCTCCAGGACGAACACGATTTTCTATAGTTCCAGTTGTCCGATATCGCTTTATGATGTCATTTACTGTTAAACTTCTCATATTTATTTTTTCAGCAATTTGTCGCCCCGAATATCCTTCTTCAAACAGCGTAATAATGCGTGAACGTTTTTCTACACTGGTAGGCTTGCCACGTGCCATTTTGAAGTAAATTTTCTTAAAACTTTTGCGCAAAACGACAGATGCACACCAACCCACGTTCAATAGTAAAACGAAGCAAATTTATACTTTACGCCTGTGATAAATAAACAAGAGTGATACTGCGGTATATTTCCTAAATGTATTGTTCGTTAATAATCCCAAAATGACCCGTTTCAAAAGATCGGTACTTCCGAGAAATTTTGGAATGATAATAAAAGGGACTTTACTGTGGTTGTCGCGATATTTCTACTTTACATAATAATTTATGGCTTTAATCCCTTAGAAAAGAGTGCATGCTTAATATTTTTCTAATTTTATGTATTAATAATTGTATACAGTGTGATATAATAGATTTTTATTGTATGACCGAACTTCACTGAACGGCAGTGTACATCACAGGACTCAGAAATTTTGTTATAATTGTTGCACATTACAAACACTGGTGACTTAACTAAAACATTTGTTCTAATCCTTGGATATTTAAACATCCATTCGTAACGGATAGTCAATATTGTTATGTAATAACCCAAATAAAAACTTTACACTTAATACACTACGCCTTTTACATAATGAGACAAAACCTAGTCTGGATAACATAATATCATAGTCTAGTCCTCTTTCTGAGTAAACACCATCAATTTTGAGTAACAAGTACTTTAAGCAGCGCCTTTGTACGAAATCAATATTATTTACGTGAGTTTGGTAAATTGACGCGTATTCCAATTTAGATCTAATATAACTATAATAAAGCAGTGTTAGGCATATGATGTTGCTAAAATCACGGCAATTTCTACAGATAGAACCAAATGTCCGCTATGCGCTCTCAATTATGCGTTTATATGATTGACAAAAGCAAGTTTATTGTCGAAGGTTATGCCCAAATCTTGAATAGTTTGAAATCGTTGGAGATCTTCACCGTTTAACTTATTCGTAAAATCTATAAAGTTGTTACTTCTCGTATATGACAGTTTTATACTTATTAACGTTGAGTTTCAAATGATTATAGCCACACCAATCATTAACTGCTGATATATCTTTTTGTAGTTTAATGCAAAAGATAGTAGAAATGTCTTTCGGGTGATGTCGCGTAGTTAAAATTTTTTACTTGACGTTTTGCTGACCAAGCTATCAGCTTCTTCACAAGATTTCTAAAGACTGGTGTTGTCTCTTGCTCCTCGTTATATATCCCATTTCTGTGCCGCTTTGCTGATCCATAACCGTTCCGTTCCGTTCCGCTGAATCGCTCCGTAGTGATAACTTCCACGTGTTGCTGATCTTGTATCCATCTTCACGATTGAAGTTGTTGGTGCTCTTCAATATTTCTATGGATTCGCGTATTATCCTCGGGCAGTAGTGGCTGGTCCTGGCTAATACCTTAACGTTAAAATTTTAACTACGCGGCATCACCCGAAAGACATTTCTACTATGGATTACGGTTGTGAAAGCCTACACTCAACTAATGCAAAAGATCTCACTTTTCTAAATATTTTCAAATCATCAGCAAAAATTAAATGCTCACTATTGATAACGTCAATAATGTCATTTATAAATAGTAAAAACAAAACTGGACCAAGATTGGACCCTTGTTGTAATCCAAAGGACGGATAAAATGTGTCCGATCACACTTGGCGGTATTCCACAATTAAGGATAATCTAAGTAGCGCAAGCAATAAGGGTGAAAAACCAATTGCTTCTAATTTCCTCAGTAGTACATAGTGGTCTACTTGGTCAAATACTTTTTGAAAATCAGTGTAAACTGTATCAACTTGGTTTTTGGTCTGTCAAGGGAGGTAAAAATGGAAAAACCCGAATATGGAGCCGCCACTAAATTCTTGAAACGCCTACGCAAATTAAAACTTTGGATAAACCACTACACTCCTGGAACAAAGCCACCGTCGAAACAGTGGACCGCGAAGGGAGAATCAGTCTCGAAAGGAGCGAACACTGTTCTATGGGTTGGGAAGGTTATGGTTACTGTTTTGGGATAGTTATGAAGTTGTGTTAATCAACTATCTAGAAAAAGGAAAAACCATAACAGGGACAAGCTGAATCGCACGCATTGTTCCCTATCCTCAAAGTTTCGCTCGAAGGATGAAGATTTTCACCATACTTGTAAACGCCTATTTTCCAGAACAAGATGCCAACTACTATTTGAACGGATTAAAGAGATGGGAGCATCGCTGGAAAAGTGTATAGACTTAAATAAAAAATACTTCTTTTTGGCTTAGGTTGGAAACATTTCGATTTTTAATAGCCATAGCGGTTCTTTTATTTCTTTTAGATTATTTGCCCTCGTATTAGATGTTCTTCGTTATTTTTCTATTCTTGAGTGTTTTGAATGTTATTTTCTTTTTATCATGATTTCTTCCGTTCTTGTTATTAACCTTGCGATCGAAATTTTCTTCGAGGCTGTAGCCGTAACCTTCCATTTTTTCCGGGCTAAGGGGCCGAAAAAACTGTTCGTAATAAATACTCTTAAGTGAAAGCTTATCTTTATGAAATCCTTGAACTTATTTTGGGTGCATTTTAGTTAGAGTTTAGTTTTGTTATATTTAATATTTAATTTAATTGACTCCTATCGAAACATTAAAACCATATTATGAGACCGCAGTAAGCAGCGATACATGGTAGATAGCGAATTTCAAGTAACGCAAGCACACTTGGCGGTGCATGTAGGATTCCGATCACGTACATGCATACTCGAGGGCCTATTTTGCATTAGCAACAATAAATGTACTATTCCAAGTACGTGCTTTGAATACGAACCTTACAAACATGTAGATGTGGAAAGTGATAATGTTTAAATGGTTTCATTTAGCCACAAAATTCTTAGAAATCTTAATAATACAAACAGACTTTTAACTATAAAGCCAGCGAGGGAAAAGTTTGTCGAAGACTGAGATTTTGAAAGAAAAATTATCAAATTGATGCCAAAGTAACTTCATTGGTGGGGTACCTTGACATGGCGTTTATTTTCAATTTGTGTTAATTAATACTAAAAATAATGTATTTGTCAGGGGCTGCGTGCCCTCCTTGATAAACTCGTAAAGAATTAAACGAAAAACACCAACACGCTCTAAAAATATACAATGGTACAATCTTGATTGGACGATTCTTAGTAAAATAATTTATTTTTACGAGCTCTAGAACCGCTTCAAATGAATACCTCAACTTTAAGAACACGTCCACATCTATATTAGAATCTGAAATACTTCACATCCATTGCACTGAACTTCACCAAATTCTCGCTTTTCTACGATGTATAATCCGAACCAACATCAGTTTTTCATTTTGTCGCGCACTTTGATCCGCCCAAATGATCAGAGAATCAGGGATGTGCTTCGTAGATTCTTCGCCAGGAAAATAAAAAGCGTATTTCGACACGAATGCCGAGTCCAGACAATCAGAGAGGATAAACAAGAATCTCGTGCTAACTAAACATAAAGTTACGCATGAAGAGAACGAGCAAAAAACTGCGTACCTTATATACATGTACATATGTACTTTATATGTGTATACAACGTATGCAGATACATAGACGACGTACGGGATTCCACAATCCAAAGCCCAACGACCCGGATCGGGTGAAAACAAATTTCTGGTATGAGCTGCGGTGGAAGGTTGCAATAGCGTGTGAGAGAGAGAGGGTTTTGAGTTAATTTATCGTAATTTTCATTATGTTCTTTTTGTTTTAAATACAGCAGGGGTTGAGTTTTAAGTTTGTTACAATATTTTTCGAGTAATTTATGTTAGAACGCCTAATATTTTCCTAATGTCGATAATATATATATGTAGAAAATAAAGCGACGCTAATAGATACATAATGACAAATTCCAATTACTGTGAACAACAGAAAATGGCCTCTATCAAATTCGTAATTAACGGATTACTGAAATTTGAATAAAAATAGATACAGTAGACCATAGAAATAGATAGAATAAACAATTCTAATTTGTGAGAAGTGTAGCGATTTATTGAAACTCTTCCATGCACTAAGAAAAATCATCAAATTAAACTTTGCTAAACGTTGCTAACATTAGTTTATTAACTGTAACTACAACTAACATTAACTTCTAGTTATTGTAATAATAATAACACCCAACAACAATAATAATAATAATAATAATAATAGCGCATTTGCCCAACATAGTACTAGTTCCAGCCACAGGTAGTCTAAATGTTGTAGTAAAACGCGTATTAACGGACGAAACATGAAAACAGATGCGCCCAAGAAGCAAACGAAGGGCTATCGAAGTTATTAATAAGTAGATTTAATAATAATTTAACGCAATTCGATTTTTCGCTGAGAGGAAGTTATATAAGCACGTCGTAAGCCGGTTTATTCCGCGCTACGCTCAGGTTATAGACTATCAATTTTACGTCAAAAGACGTCTACACAGAAATTAACGAACCATATTATAGTCTACTTCCCACCAGACTATAATACGATATCCTGATAAAGAACACTGAAGTATCGGTACGCTCTGCACCGCACAAGTTTAATTAATTAGTACGGCACAGCTGTTTCGACGATGTGTGGATATCTCCTCTTTGCCCTAATAAATCAAACAGACTTGAGTAAACGTCTAATGTCCGTATCGAAGTTACGTTCTTAATCAATTTCAGGTTCTCTAATTTAATATTATGCCTGGCTTCGTTTATGTGTTGTGCTACACTTGACGATTCTATCCTACCGTATCCACAGCACCTAATGTGCTCATTAAATCTGGTGCCTACTGCTCTTTTCGTCTGACTAATGTAGGTTTTATGCAATTTTATAAATTCCCGACCTTTCCTTCATGTCAAGTTTATCTTTTAGATTGCTTAAATTCGTGCACTATGTAATTTGTGAGCTGGAACATACGTTTATATCTTAACCTCTAAAAACTTTAAAACATACTGTGGAAGGAAAATTTCACAAATTTTTTATCGTGGATTTCCGCCGGGATTAACATCGTGGAATTTCTTAAATATAATAATGCATATGATAGATTTTCTTAAGAATACGATCGACATACATAGAAGAGTAACCATTGTAAAGAGCTGCTCCTTTTATTTTTAGCATGTCTTAGTTTTAGGATGTATAGGCGGCAAAAGCAAATACTTATATTCTTTTTCGATAGTACGAATAGAGCAGGCATGTTGGAATTAGAGTTCTTTTCTCACATCATTCGGTTATATGGTTGGTAATGGGCATCCTCGAAACAGCTATTGTGAACTAATTAATTAAACTTGTGTGGTAAGGAGCGTGCCGATACTTTAGTGTTGTTTACCGTACTACCCCACGGTCCTCGCTATCATTAATATTTGATAGTATGGGGATCCCTAAAATCGCGGTAAGAACCAACATGAAAATCCACATGGCGAGACGCAGATAAACGTATTGATATAATATGGAGTGTAGAAGAAAGTTGGGAGTCAAAGGTAATCCCCAAATCCTTCGCTTTGTAGTTGCTTGCGACAGAGACATCCAACGAGTTATTGTAAAACAGATATAAAAAGACGATGGAACTTTTGCCGAGATTCAGGGAAATGTTGCTATTTTTGCATCACTTATCAATAATCAGTAAATTATTATGTAAACTAATGCAACCCTTAACGGATTTCACGGTGATATAAATCTTTAAGTCATCTGCATATGTTTAATATATATGTATATATAAACATATGCATATATATTATACACTGCCGTTCAGTGAAGTTGGGTCATACAATAAAAATCTATTATATCACACTGTATACAATTATTAATACATAAAATTAGAAAAATATTAAGCATACACTCTTTTCTAAGGGATTAAAGCCATAAATTATTATGTAAAGTGGAAATATTGCGACAACCACAATAAAGTCCCTTTTATTATCATTCCAAGAATTTCTCGGAAGTACCGATCTTTTGAAACGGGTCGTTTGGGGATTATTAACGAACAATACATTTAGGAAATATACCGCAGTATCACTATTGTTTATTTATCACAGGCGTAAAGATATAAATTTGCTTCATTTTACTGTTAAACGTGTGTCGGTGTGCATCTGTCGTTTTTGCGCGAAAGTTTTAAGAAAATTTACTTCAAAATGGCACGTGGCAAGCCTACCAGTGTAGAACAACGTTCACGCATTATTACGCTGTTTGAAGAAGGATATTCGGGGCGACAAATTGCTGAAAAAATAAATATTAGAAGTTCAACAGTAAATGACATCATAAAGCGATATCGGACAACTGGAACTATAGAAAATCGTGTTCGTCCTGGAGCACCTAGGAAAACAACGAACGCTGAAGATTTTTGGGCAAAATCGACGAGTTTATGTCCGAAGATCTCAAACCGAAAAGTGATCCCGAACTGCATTGTGCCTACAGTGAAGCAAGGGCGTTGTTCTGTGTTAGTGTGGGGATGTTTCTCCTTTGCTGGGACGGGAGATTTATGCAGAGTGCAGGGTGCAATGAGGAAGGAAAATTATTTTGCAATACTCCAGAATCATGCAGTGCCATCAGGATTGCGTATTATAGGCCGTAACTTTACATTCATGCATGACAACGACCCAAAGCACACTGCGTTAGCGTGTAAGAACTATCTAAAGGAGCAAGAAGAACAGCACACCCTGAAAGTAACGACATGGCCCCCACATAGCCCAGATTTGAACCCTATAGAGTTGTTGTGGGATGAACTGGACAGGAGGATCCGAAAAATATGCTCAACTTCACAAGAACATTTACGGAATATTCTGCAACATGAATGGATTAATATTCCACAATCCGTTTTAACAAAACTTATTGAAAGAATGCCTAGAATAGTTTGAGCGGTGATTAACAGCAAAGGAGGTTTTTTCGACGAAAAAGAAATATAATGTTCAGTATGTTATATTAGGCCAGAATAACTTTTTATTTATTTATTTTTGTCTTTTTTACCTGTACATACAACAAAATTGCATTTTGTTTTTAGTTGCGTTTGTTTCTGTAACCTTTTCATGTTTTTTACCAACCGACCGAACTCCTCTGAACGGCAGTGTATATATTAAAGAGCAGCGGATCTAACATTCTTAATGAAAACCGCGGTAAGATACATAACTTCTCTATAACAGACATGATATAATAAGCTGCAGAAACGACGAGGGATACATTCCAAAACTGTTGAGTTTTCAATAATTGGAAAAAGAAAAAGGGGCGAAGTCTCATAACTGTCTTTATTGAAACGTGACTACTGTCAAGTTGCGAATAAAATGCGATGATCAATGTAGTCGGAATCTTGACTGGAATTCGTGTGGAGTAAAGGAGGAAAATGCTTCAAAATCCGATCCAGCTCTTTGTTATTTTCCAACCGTCATTCGTTCTTAGTAGGTAAAGAACTTTCCTCCTGGATGATGTCATCAACACGTGCATTACTCGCGTTGAAGTTGTTTTAATTCTAGAACTTTCGTAAGGCAACAATGGCCCCTTTGTGATCAACAAGATCATTTCTAAGGGAAGAGCAATTAGCGCAGATCCAGGTTATGCTAGGTCTATATTTCAAAATGTGAAGTTCAGAAACTGTCAATTGGATGAACATTTTTTTGCAGGAGATTGTTTCGGCGATTCAATTTCAAGTTTAGAGTCGTCAAAGCTCGCCGGGTCTTGCTGTGACCTGTGCGTTTGTTCCAAATTAACCTACTGTTTAGGATGACACTGAGATACTCTGTTTGGCTGCTCTATGGTATAACTTTGCCTATGATGAGGAGATTTACCGCGTCATCTTCTTGCAGCAACTAGATTTGGAAATAGAATAGTCTTGGCTGCGTTTATGGAGCTCCTACATCTGGCGTAGAACTCTTCCAGGATTTGAAGGAAATCCTGAAGCCTGGCATTTATTAAGTTTGCCGACTTCCTGAACAAGATAATCTCAAAGTAATCATAAACATGTGCCGACATACACATAATTTTTGACACGATTATTTTATACTGTAATACAGTGATACGTTGCATGGTAATAATTAAGGTGAATTTTGTTTTGATATAGTGCCGAATTTTCTTATGCCATTGTAATACGGCTTTTTGAGTAATGTAGAGCAGCTGGTTAATGCATTAAGACAATATACCACTACAATATAACCGAAACCTAATTTTGTGGGTCCAACGTAGTTACAATGCCAGCTAGATATATGTATACTTGAAGTTAGAAACTTTCTAGCGTGAAGCGACCGAGGCTGGTAAGAGAAAAGGAAGAGAAGCTGGATCGATAACGGCATAGAACTGCTGAATGAGAGGAGTCGGGCCACCGGAGCGAATGGGTTCATTCTCGAGTAAGTTAGAGGGTCCAAGCCTATCCTTTCACTTCGCTGCCTTGGGTTGGTAACACGAGCTCTCGCTTTTTATTTACTTCCTGCATTTTGCACTCCTGCTGGGATTGTATCTGCGTTCTGCATGACATGGGGATGGATAGTCCAAGTGTTTATTCGGTAATACGGCTTTGCTTATTGTTATGATGATTAAAGTGGATTTTCATATTTAATAGAGCGAAATGCATTTTAACGTTGTTGACGGAAATTGTTTTTTCAGTCTTCTAATGTGCTAATAATATTTATTATTTTTGAGATGAGAATACATTGATTTTATTACAAGGCCAAGTTTATCGAGAACACAAAAAAAAATAAGTTAAATATCTTAGTGTCAAAATTATGCGGTAAATGGTTATTCAATAATAACAATACAATCAAAACTACACTTTAGTGGGGTAATTTCAGAAACATCAACAGAGCCACCCAAGATGATACTGCTAGGTTAAAGGGAGGAACCTACTAGTAAAAGAAGCAGATTAGTGGCTTTTTTTGTAAAATGTTACAAAATAATTTAAGGTTTCTGTTGTCGTGAATTGTGTAGGAAATATGAAAGACTGAATGTTTAGGGGTAGGGTTAGACTAATTTTATATTTGAGAACATGGCACAATCCGAAGTGTACCTAATGACCTGAATGGTTGGGTTGAAATAGCAACCTGATTTAATGCAGCTGTTGGCATCTCTAATGACTGTGAAAAAAAGAACATTTTGTTCGATTTTTGTTTCGTGTTATATAAAGCACAGCTGGCATTTACGTAAACAAAAAATTTTGTAAGGTAACGACCTTTTTTTCTTTCATTACTGCCGTGGTGCAGTAAGGCGCTCATAGCAATTTCAACAATTGCAAGACTGACTGAACCGTCCATAGGACAGTCAATCTTTTGAGTAAAGAACTCATTTCTGGAACAAAAATAAATATAATTAAATAGAAAAAGGCGGTAAAGGTATGGAACAATGTTCAGAAATTAAGTGAAGGTTATCAGATGTAATAGTAACTAATGGTAAATCAAGAGGGATGTTAGTAAAGCTCAAAGGTTATCAACAAGTAACTGAAAGTTATTATTTTGATAGCAAGTTCTAGGCTGTCCTTGTCTCTGAAAATAGTGAATTTTTTAAAGGCAAAACTAA
>LR736861.1:5619705-5668038 GCA_902654985.2 Oryctes borbonicus | reverse complement strand
TAGTAAAGCTTAAACGTAACCAGCAAGTAACTGAAAGTTATTATTTGATAGCAAGTTCTATGCTGTCCTTGTCTCTGAAAATAGTGATTTTTTTAAAGGCAAAACTAATAATTTTGGCAACAAAATTTGATAAAAATGTGAAAAGGTAAACTATTAAATAAAGACGTTTCTAAACCGTGAGTAAGGCTCTCAATGCGTTTTAAAGTATGGTTACTCTCATTAATAACCAAATATAACTTAATAGTTACTTTTTAGAGAAGCAGTCAAATTTATTTACGTTGACTTACGCGATGTTGTACGTGGAGAGATTTTTTATATTACCTAGCCATGAAGAAAAAGGTTTACGAAACAAAAAAATATCTTTTAACATATGTTCCACTAACGGTTTTTCTAAGGAAACCTTTAACAAAAAATCTATAACTTCCATCCCCGGTCTCAAGCCTTCCTTCGAAGAAAAACACCGCTCTTTCAAGTATTTCTTTAATTTTAAAACCTTTCATTTAGGGCAGAGATAATATTCGCTCGATGCCAAGTCCGGGCTGTAAGGTGAACATCGCATCTCTATAAAATTTTTTGGACTTGGTGAGCTTTGTGTACATTGATAATTTTAATAATAATAATAATTTTAATAATCATCGTCACTGATATAAAGAAAATTAATATCTTACTGAACGAAGCAAGCTTCCTGTAAACAAAGAATAAAGGCAGATTTTCATCTTGATATCGATGCGACATCATTGTTGAATTGTTGTTCAATACTTTTGAAAAACTGTGTGGCTGCTAAAACTAAGTTCAGCACAATTAGGAAAAGTTGGAAAAACCTAATTTTAGAAATGTTATTTTTTATTATGGACCCTAGCGATTGCGTCCTCTAGCAGCCATTATTGGAACATCCGTAAACGCATCATAACAATCAATAATACTTTAATTAACAAAAATCTAGTCTTTCCCCCGCTTCCATTTACCTGCTTACAATCTACAATACTACAAAACGATTTTAATATCATCTAGTTCGGCCGAATTATATCCCCGATTCGACAATTCTCGGTACCCAGCAGAATATAATTTATTCACAAGATTCGCTTCCGTCAATTAATCGTCTGTTTGTGCGGCATCTTCGGCTTTCATTCGGGAATCATTCCCCAAAGCAGACACCCCTCGTGTCTATACTGCGCGTACAACATACACTAAGAACAAGAGGAAGAACTAATTAAAGTTAACAAAAACGAATTAATTAATCTACGAAAGTAGATATTAAGCGACTTCGTTCATGAATAGAGGGGAACAAACCACAACCCATACCGCTGTGGAGCAAAGAGAATGGAGCAATTGGTCCGCGCAGGAAGTTTAATAAAAGCCCAAGATTTACATAACCTACACCTACCTATATAGCTACTTTCATCTTGTGGAAATATTATTTACTTGTGACTTACTTCTGCGCCGAAATATACGGTTTACTGTCTCGATAGAGGACGGTTTTATTAAATTTTACGTCTGCCTATGTACGTATACGCGGTACATACTTGCTTGCTTTATTGAGAATTTGAAAGATTCATACAATCGGAAAAGTAATTTTGAAGCTTGCGAACAAATATGAATCGTATATTGCCGCATATAAATATGTGCAAGTATGCATCTGTTGGCCACAATGTACCTACTTATAAAATGCGATTGAACGGATTTCATTGCTTCCCTCATATGGGATTTTGTAATATTGGTATCGACATATCCGCCTTGCTAAAAAGATTTCACCTTCCAGAAAGGATTCAGTTACAGCCATGATATTCTTGAAACTATAACTGAAGCTTGAAATGTAAAGCGAATTCAACAGCAATGAGATGAGATTTCTACATAAGATGCAAGAAATTGTTAAAGAAGTACTACTTTTAAGTTTAATTTATGTTAAGTGTGAATAAATTAAATTTATTATTAAATAAATTAAAAAATAAATTAAATAAACATATTGAAATTTAGATATTGTCAGATCAACAATCTGTTCGAATCACATTGTAACCGCGCAGAAAAGTTTTGCATACAACAATAAACTCAACTGCTCTCTTGCTTCTCGTTTAGAGTCAACAACAATAAGCTTAAATTTCGCACTCTACACACGAATCGTAAAATTTTTCGTCGAATTCCGACGAAAAGGTCAAACCCACCTCGACGGTTGGCATCTTTCATTTCCCTTTGCCGAAGTGTTTTCTTATGTCCGAATTTTCCGCTGTATAGGCATCAACTGCTTCGCTCCGACGCCTTTCCAAGTATTTCTTTAATAAGTGTCACTTCAAATATCCATTCGATTTAGCGACGACCTTTCACCGTGTTGACATTCCTTTCGAGTTGTAGACGTGAAGAGGAACGATTTCAAGCGTCGAAGATTGGCTTCTCGGCAACGAAGACTTAAAAAATGCAGCGAAGTGGAAATTAAAAAAAAAGTGTGTATACAGGTTGATTCATTTTCGACCTTCAACATGAGGATCTCGCTTATTTGGAGATAGAACGTATGTTTAAATTTGGTAGAGGTGCTAAAGAAGAGAAAATGAGCAACTGACGTTTGAGATTAAAAAGAAAAACGAAATAAACTCATTTTATTCTTCTACCCCTAATACCTCACTTGGCCTTGGAGAGGAAAACTGGTCAGTTGCTCGAGGTTACTTTTGATTTTTTATTTAATGGTGTACTTGAAATTATTGTATGACGTTTCAGTTCTTTCTGGCCTTCATTCTTATTTCTTATTTTTCGATTTCGACACCGTCTGAAAGAGTTTTTTTTTCTGATTTTAATCATTTATAACAAGACAAAAATTTATGCTTTAATTGAAATGTTTGTATATTTTGTGGGGCCGCCTAAATAGTATTTTTAACAATCCAGAGGACTTAAATCAGAAAATCTTGCCGACAATACAACTTTTTCCAATCCATCTTTTGACTTAAGTAATTGCTCACAATTGCCGTATTGTGAGTTGTTACGGCGTCTTGTTACCACGTTACCAGTTAGATACGTATGTGTAAAAGAAGGTTTAAGTATTTTTCGCCAGTTATTCGCCAGAAAATGAGTTTTCTTCCGTTTTTATTTTAGATACATTTTGGCTGTTGTCCACTCTTATCATCAGGCTGTGTTTAACATAGATGGTTGTTCCGTTTAAACTTATTTAGATGTAAATACCCGAGTTTAGGGTGAGTTTAATTCTAACGCTACCACTTCGTGTGTAGATGTTGGATTTGTTTATCTAGAAAATGCAAGATTTACGTGAACTTTATAAAAACACAGATTTAATTCGTCATTTATAAAGTATCCACTTGATCTTCATTCAAATTCCCGTTTAACGCTCCACTCTTGACCAAATTTCTAGCAAGATCAAGAAAAATGGTGCGATGTGGTTGCTGTTGCTAGATACAATTCTAAATATTTTGTACGCGTTATTGTTATAAAAAATACTATGGTAAGAAAGCTCTCGAGAATGTTGGTCTAATTCTTTTATTTCAATCAGATTTTTTTTTGTACATATTTGGCTCTTAACATTTCAATAGGCTTCCATGTGTTATTTTAAATTGGTAAAAATAATAAATAAATTTGAAGCAAGAGATAAATTGTTAAATAAAATTAAAAAACAAAAGTGAAGTTGATGCATACAGATACGATATAAATGTTAATAATTATGACAAAAAAACAACAGTAAAAATTACAATTTTTCATTCGAAAAAGATGGCAGGCCCATTGAAAAGTTAAGAGCTCAACACGTACAATTTTTCATTCAAGAAAGATGGCAGGCCCATTCAAAAGTTAAGAACTCAACACGTATTAAAAAAAATTGATTGAGGTAAAGGAATTAGATCACCATATTCAAGAGTTTTTTTTACCATATTCAACTAATTGGCAAAGAAAAGTCCACAAAGATTAAGATTCAAATTTCCTGCATCAACATAAAAAATATTTAACATACATATCTCATTTCTCTTCGTTGGCATACGATAATTTGGCACTTTGGAATTTCCACGTCCAACTTATTCAATCTTAAGATGTCTTCTTCTAAAACTACTGTCAACATGTTGTACATGGTTAAAATTAGAGAGGAAACTCTTTCCTATATGGCGGCGATAAGTAACAAGAAGGATGAAGAACCAAAGCGTCATATAAAATTTCGTAGTACACCAATGGCGGTGTGTGACCATTTGATAAGGGAGGAACATGATTGTAAAAAAAAGCGATAGACTCTTACCCTTAGCTTACAATGTTCTTTTTTAAAGCAGGAATTGCTAACAGGTAATTAAAAAATGCCGGTAGTGCGCTGATACCTACCAGCGCAGTACCGGCTGCCACCAGTCACTTGTGTCAGAACGTCGCCCGTCATTAATTCGTTTGTAATTTCGTCATATAATAAAATTTTACCTTCCATCGTATTTAAAGTTCCTTTAAAAATACTAGCATTATTTAAGCGTCAGCAAAGACTCGATTCTGTTTATGAATTGAATTGAATTTTTAAAGGATATATCAGGGAGGACGCGCGGTCTTCCGGCTTTATTACGCTCCTGGTATACATCATTAAATAGAATATGGAAAGTAGCCTAAAGAACGTGTTTTTTTTTTCTGCAAGGCCCAATAAAGGTGCTAGAGGTAAAAGAAGAAAATGCGTATTCTTCGTGTTCTTTATAATCTCGAATGTCATTTGTCATAGGTCCATTTGCTTTTTTTCTGGTCCATGTTAAACACAAAATTTATCAACTTTACCAAACATAGCCAACCTTCTTAGTAATAAGCGAGATTCCCACGGTGTGAGTCGAAAATGTATATTATATTTTTGTACAGAGCGCTATTGTTCATATTATTCTTAACTGGGACGAAATTTTCCGATACCCAATGAAGGAAAGTTGTCTTCAGAAGTCGTGACGTAATCAATCAAATCGAGCGTTCATCAATCAAGAAACCGTAGACGTGTTGGAATCCATCAGTATCCGGATCACTTCGACGGAGAAAATTGATTGGAAAGTTCGAGATTTATCCCCGACTGGCAATATAGAAAATAGGCATCAGATATTCTTGTCGTGTTAAGACAGAGGGAATGTAAACAATCCATACTACGTGTTAAACGACAGACTTTCATTAAGGGAACATTATTTGTAAGGTAACTTTTTTCGGGGTGATTTACCAGTTTAATATCTATATAATGAACACCGATGCAGCTTTGAAGTCTACGAAGTTTTCGTTGGACAAAGATTGCTCCTATACCGCAATACATATATTGTTTCCTAGTTTGATCATTTCCCATTAACATAGTTTGTATTCTCTACGATTCGTATTTTACAACTGAGTAGCAACATAGGTGTTAATTACAGAAAATACAGTTGAAATATTGCAACAACTTGCCTTCAGCTAAACCACATGAAGATCTGGGTGTGAAAAAGATCTGTTTCCAATGGATTCCGCATAATTTGACACAAGCAAAAAAAAATCTCGTGTTAATTGGTGCAAATAAATGCTCAAGAAATTCTTCATGGGAACATCAAAATCCGTATACAACATTGCAGCGGGTCACGAAACTTGGACATATTCGTACGAGTTGAAAATTAAGCAACAATCAACTGTTTAGGTGTTCCTAGATGAATCGAAGCCAACACAAGTTATTTGTTCACGAAGCACTTCCAAGAAAATGACTGCTTGATTCTTTCGCCGTACTGGACATGTCGCAAGCATTTGGAGAACCGAAGAAGAATTAATGCCGAATGGTATACAACAATTTATTTGCTTGACGTCATCGATGATATGAAGAAAAACAATCGACAACGTCGTACTATCCTTCATCATGACAATGCCAGCTTTCACGCAGGATGTAAAGCAATTGATTATTTGAAGGAGGAAAATATGGAATTATTGTCTCATTGCTCATATTCCTCTGATTTATCGCTTAGTGACTTTGCAGATACCACCTCCAGAGTGAAAAAAGAAATATTTTGAAAAACAATGAAACGATTTGTACCAAAAAAAAATTGTCTTTCATTGTTTTTATAAAAACTTAAATGTTATCCCTCGTGCAGAGCAGTCATCGGATTATGGGTGTATGTTATACTATGGTTCGGCCAAACGTCTTCTAAAACGTTTAGATGTGGTCACCTCGAATACGCCTTGGCTTATGAACTCAATTATTGTTGATGCCATATATGTTGCAATGAGAGAACCTCAGAAATTCATTTTGCAAAATAGAACTCATGGAACAAAGATCGCTACAAAATTAAATTTTTCATGCCAGCAAAAGGAAGTTTGCAGAGCTGCCGACCGTATCGGGTTGTATTAGAAATCGGATTAATTTTTCGTAAACACACATACAGCGTATCCGACAATTACGATTAAGTTTTCAAATAAAAAAAGTGCGAAAAGCTATTTTTTTTTATACAACAACCTATTTTTTTCTTTTTCACGAAATTCCTCTTGCAAAAAAAAAACAAACAAATTTCATTTTCTTTACGCATCTAAAATTGACTTCCCAAGATATTTAGAAAAATAAATATTTTTGTAAAATTTTTTCTCAAAGAAAATGAGTCCTTGGCAATGAAAATGAAGTTTACCTAGCTTTTAAAAAATGATACTTAATTTCGAAGATATTCAAGTTAGTCATGACCATTAAGATCCAGCATTGCTGAAATATTGAATTTTTCCATTCTAAATATGTGGAGATACGAATTGCTCCAGTAATTTAAATTGTGCTTGTTTGACAGCTCATTTCTTGTAAATTTAGCTTCGTTTCTTCAGATAATGTTGTCCAAAAATAATTTGTGCTCTTGAGACCATATTAAAATAATTCGTAAAAACTATGTTCTGATTTTTTGCCTTGATCGACCCCAAATTTTTCAAATTCGGTATTATTCGTTTAACTATGTTTGATGACGACTTTTATTTTTATGGATACCGAGTAGCAAAGGTTCGTATGTACTCGATATCACCTGATTGCATTTTCCATAAATAGTAAACAAATACCAATAATATAATTTAAACGTGCTGGCATTGTAGAATTGGATAATATTTACACATACATTGGCGAGTACTTTTTTTATGGGGAAATTGCACTACGTTCATTGCGTGCATTGCATTGCCTGGCAAGAAGCTCATTGGTTGAATTTGGCGCCACAGGGGATAATTTGGCGGTTTTATCTGGTCAGCTTTGTATAAAAATAAGAATAGATAACCACATAATACTTTTTGCTGTACGACGTTAAAATTTATAAGTTAAAGCGTAAGATAAGGCGTATTGTTAGATTCGTTTCTCCATTAGCTTTCCAAAAACACAACAATACACAGGCTGTTCTATTTAAGAGTAGAAACAGCAAATAGTACTGGAGCCTCCGAAGCACCATATCTTTTTAATCAAATAGAGGGTAAACTTAATCGTTTTTGGAAAATTTTTATGTATATAATTCAATTCTTTTCGAGTAATGCGGTTCCTTCGACAGGGAGCGCAAATCCGTCCAAATATAAGAGTTGATTGGTAATGGAACAGATATAAGATTTCATTCCGCTTCATCTTTACTTAGAACTTTTTAATCGTATAGTCCCACACATACACCGATCCTTCCATTCGCGAAAGCAATTATCTTCTTCTATTTCTTCCTTTTCTTCCGCTTTTTCTTCATTTTCCCTGAAACGTTGCCGCTTTAACAGGGAATCCTTCTATTCCAGCGAATCGACGTGATTTTCATGGAAATCGTCCGCCACTTAACCGTCCAAGACCATCTCTCAGAAAGTTCCCACTGGACGCGGACTACGAATCGATAAGACTTCGGGAAGTATAGCTGCTCGAGATATAGCCCTGGCGTTTTGTTTTATTTTCGCGTTGCGACTTTATCCAATTTACATTTCAAATGTATTTCCACTCGTATAGGAATAGGCGCCAACGCTGTATCGTTCCAGAGTTCTGGCGCTGCTGAGATTTCGTCAACATCTCCGATCAGTTTCGAGTTGTGCACTTCTTTTCGTAAATTAGCTTGTTTTCTTTAAGGGAAAGCCGAGTGGTTTCAACGAAAATATTGAATTATATTAAGGAACTGGAACATTGGAAGTTACGAGGGGCCTATGCAGTGTTTATAAGACCTTCCGCATGAAACTTTTTATCCTCTAGAGGCTGTTACAGTGATTCTGTATCGTTGTTATGAATTAATTTCTTGCGAGATTAAGCGTAAACTGTTTCAGATTAAGGATAAAATACAACGAGCATTGTTAACATAAGACACCTTACTATTAGGATCAACAATAAAGTTCAGGCTCCTAAAAGAAGTGTTTAACAATATTGTGCAGACAAGGAAATTAATTGGCGTGTTGCCCTTGTGCTTATGCTCCTCACAAAGCACATGTTAAAATTTACCACATACCTCAAGAATCTTGGCAAATGTGGTAATAATGTGAAGTGCTTCCATAAAACAATTGGGTTAATCCGATAGTCTAGATTATTTGGTTTACATTAGTCAGAGATTCCTGATCTTCAGCTTGAAAAAGAATTCTGTAATATGTTCTGTAATGGGACGCCTAATTTTAAACATTGTTTTAATTAATATTTGTTTATTTTCATATAATAGAATTGGTTTCAATTATTAATTAATTCCCGGAGCGCAGAGAAACCGGTCAAAACAATAAGACCACAGCTGTAGTGAAGCCTAACTGCACAAAAAATCCAGTAAAGAGTGAAGAATCCTCTTATATTTTCCATTATCTTGTAGACGGAGATATAATTGGCTTTGCATCGTGGCCAGAAGAGCCACAGGCGAAGAATATAGAAAAAATACGTGGCATTATAACCTTAGGTGGCCCACTAAACAAGGACGTTAACCACGACCAAAATAGTTGGTATATAGGTGTATAAAGTGAAATTGGTCAACATCGTCAGAAGAGCGGCGTGCCAGGGGCACCATTACCACCAGGAGGATGAGCCGTTCATTACCCCCTGGGGGTTTCCCAATAACGGACAGCACCCATTATTGAGATAAGTCGCACATATTTATTGTATTTAATTATATATTCAAACTTATTGTTTTGAGCAGTCTAAATTATATATTCATTTTATCCTATCTTCGGGGACTCCACTCTCATACTTTTGTCTATTTTACGTTTGTTGTTGTTAACTGTAACATCATTAATTTACCTCTTGGTGCGAGATTACTTAATTGCTCAAGAATCACACCATTTTTTAAAGCTGCGTTTTACGGAATATTAAAATTAATTGTAAATAGGAAAAATTGTTTTCACCGTTGCAGTTCAATAGCATCAAATGTAGTTCTGAGTATATTAGAAAATTTTGTCTTAAAAGAGTTCTTGAAAAATGGTAAAATTAAAAAGAATAAATAATTAAAAAACTAATATTTTGCTATACCAGGTGTACAAGCGTGAAATGCGGATTTCAGTTGTTTTTTTTGTTTTTTGTTTTCAGTGTTGTTGTGTTCAATATGTCGAAATTTATACCGAACGAAGAGCACTCCCGAACAGCATTAATTTCTTGTTTTCATTTGAAGAAAACTGCTGCTGAATCATACCGATTACTTCGGGAAGCTTATGGTGAACATGGTCCATCGCAAAATACGTGTGAACGATGGTTTCGGCGTTTCAAAAGTGGTGACTTCGATGTTGTAGATAAGGAACACGGAAAACCTAAAAAAAAAAAACGAAGATGTGGAATTGCAAGATTAGTTGGACGGAGATGATTCGCAAATACAAAAACAACTCGCCGAGCAATTGGGCGTTAGTCAAAAAGCTGTTTCCAATCGGCTACGGGAGATGGGAAAGATTCAGAAGATCGGTAGATGGGTACCGCATGAGTTGAACGACAGGCAAATGGAAAAGCTCAAAAACACATGTGACATTTTGCTCGCTCGGTACAAAAGAAAGTTGTTTTTGGACCGTATAGTTACAGAGGATGAAAAGTGGATTTATTTTGAGAATCCCAAGCGCAAAAAATCATGGGTAGACCCAGGAGCACCATCCACATCGACCGCAAGACCGAATCGCTTTGGCAGAAAGACGATGCTCTGTGTTTGTTGGGACCAGACGGGCGTGGTCTATTATTTGGTGTTAAAGCCTGGGAAACAGTTGATACTAAACGTTACCAACAACAACTGACCGATTTGCACGGTTCGCTGCTTGAAAAAAGGCTAAAATACCGAAAGAGACAACACAGTCATTTTTTTCTTCATAATAATGCTCCATCACATACGGCAAAACCGGTTCGCAACACGTTGGAAGGACTCAGCTGGGAAGTTCTATCCCATGCGGCTTACTCACCAGACTTGGCTCCTTCCGATTACCACTTGTTTGCATCGATGGTTGACGCACGATTCGTACGAAGACGTGAAGAAGTGGCTCGATGAATGGTTCACAGCAAAAGGGGAAGATTTTTACTGGCGTGGTATTCACAAATTGCCCGAAAGATGGGAAAAATGTATAACAAGCGATGGAGTATACGTTGAATAAGCACTTTTTATTATTCTTCCGAATTTAACATGTTTTTTTTTAGAGAAAAATCCGTATTTCATGCTTGTACAGCTGGTAGTTTGAATGCAGACGCTATAGCTAAAATTGTTGACAAATTTTAATATACAGCGTGTTCAATTCTCTGAAATTTCCTTGCAAAATTTTGAAAAAATGTTAGCAGCTAGAAGCGGCTGGATGTCTGAATCCCATGCGCCAATAGTATATTTGATGTGATCAACAATCGGTTTTTGTTCCATTTTAATGTGTGTTTGCCTTATTGAACAATAATATATAGAGACTAAAAAACATGTCCGTGGTATGATTTGGAACTAAAACGTAAAGCCTCACGTTTAAAAACGTTGTACGATTTATGCAAATTAACTACTCTTTCAAACATTAGTAATGCAGAATGAAATACTTCTGGCTCATACTGAGAAAGTCAGAAAAACCTAAACAGAAAAATTTGATACGGGTGTCACACAATAAAACGGAAACATCGTGGAATATAATAAAAATGTTAAACATTAGTTGTAATTCTAATCAGAATATGTTATTAAATGATTCTCTTAACAATAGGCTAGAGGAACGTACTGGCGTTGAGAATTATTTGCATCGCACGTTTCAGTACAGAACCATCGCCAAAACCACTGTTATTGGCATATTATGCATCGTCATGATAGCGAACTGGTGTCTGCAATAATTATCTATGAAATTCCTGCTGATAAAATATGTCGGATATATGTACATGCAGATTACTTACGTCGGTATCTTAATAGATATCCACATTTGATTTGTTTGTAACGATCTGAAACAAAGAAGAAATAGGTTACAAAAACTAATATAGGCACTATGAACGTTAGAAAAAATATTAAACTTTTCTAATCAATCATCTTTTTATTTTTCCATCTTTGCTTTGTATCTTAAAACGAATCTGTATTTGTTTGAGATACCATCCCATAAGTACAGAGAAATCACTTCTTCACTCAGTCACACAATTTTATAGGAAATACCGGCGATCAGCAAGAAGTATTGATGATGCTGGAAAATTTAAAGCCGCACTTCATATAGTAGTACTTTTATAGCCAGCAGCTATTCGTACAATTACTTCTCTCTTACTGCTTCTTTCTTGTTGCTTGTTTTGTTGCCATACAATTTGATTTGACGGTACAATTCTATATGTATGTACACTGCCGTTAAGTGAAGTTCGGTCATACAATAAAAATCTATTCTATCACACCGTATACGATTATTAATACATAAAATTAGAAAAATATTAAGCATACACTCTTTTCTAAGGGATTAAGCCCATAAATTATTATGTAAAGTAGAAATATTGCGACAACCACAATAAAGTCCCTTTTATTATCATTCCAAGAATTTCTCGGAAGTGCCGATCTTTTGAAACGGGTCGTTTGGGGATTATTAACGAACAATACATTTAGGAAATATACCGCAGTATCATTCTTGCTTATTTATCACGGGCGTAAAGATATAAAATTGCTTCATTTTACTGTTAAGCGTGTGTTGGTGTGCATCTGTCGTTTTTGCGCGAAAGTTTTAAGAGAATTTACTTCAAAATGGCACGTGGCAAGCCTACCAGTGTAGAAAAACGTTCACGCATTATTACGCTGTTTGAAGAAGGATATTCGGGGCGACAATTTGCTAAAAAAATAAATATGAGAAGTTCAACAGTAAATGACATCATAAAGCGATATCGGACAACTGGAATTAAAGAAAATCGTGTTCGTCCTGGAGCATCTAGGAAAACAACAAAAGCTGAAGATTTGAGAATTGTATTATTAAGCAAACGCAATAGAAAATTAACAGCGCCACTTCAACAAGCGGACCTTCATGGACGCATTGCCATTCGAAAACCCTTATTACGTCGGGGCAACATAGCAAAACGGCTACAGCGGGCCCATTCTCATCTAGATTGGTCGTTAGATGATTGGAAACACGTGCTTTGGAGTGACGAGTCAAAATTTGAGGTTTTTGGTCAAAATCGGCGAGTTTATGTCCGAAGATCTAAAACCGAAAAAATGATCCCGGACTGCATGTGCCAACAGTGAAGCAAGGGCGTAGTTCTGTGTTAGTGTGGGGATGTTTCTCCTTTGCTGGGGCGGGAGATTTATGCAGAGTGCAGGGTGTAATGAGGAAGGAAAATTATTTTGCAATACTCCAGAATCATGCAGTGCCATCAGGATTGCGTATAATAGGCCGTAACTTTACATTCATGCATGCCAACGACCCAAAACACACTGCGTTAGTGTGTAAGAACTATCTAAAGGAGCAAGAAGAACAGCACACCCTGAAAGTAATGACATGGCCCCCACAAAGCCCGGATTTGAACCCTACAGAGTTGTTGTGGGATGAACTGGACAGGAGGATCCGAAAAATATGCCCAACTTCACAAGAACATTTACGGAATATTCTGCAACATGAATGGATTAATATTCCACAATCCGTTTTAACAAAACTTATCGAAAGAATGCCTAGAATAGTTGGAGCGGTGATTAACAGCAAAGGAGGTTTTTTCGATGAAAAAAAAATATAATGTTCAGTATGTTATATTAGGCCAGAATAACTTTTTATTTATTTATTTTTGTCTTTTTTACCTGTACATACAATAAAATTGCGTTTTGTTTTTAGTTTCGTTTGTTTCTGTAACCTTTTCATGTTTTTTACTAACCGACCGAACTTCTCTGAACGGCAGTGTACATACACAGTATCTCAGTTTACGACAGTATCTTGTTTGGAATTTTCGTGTTACGAAAAAAAATAGATTTGGTAGAATTCTTGTAAGACTCGTGTATGATGGCACAAAAGCAAACTTGGACGAAACGCAATAAACCTGTACGAAAACGAGTCTAGTGTATACTGCCCATACTGCTTCGTCGCTTGCTGGCCGTCCAAGTATACTTTTGTGCCATCATACAGGCTACCGAACTCGCTTTCCAAACACCTTTCTTCTCTTCTTCTCTTCATCCTGTGTCTTCCACACGTTAAAAAGGGCCCTTATTAAAGGTACCGTATGTAACTGAAGTCATTTCTATTTTATTTCAACTATAGTTTATATCGATTTCTCTATGTAACATTATTTTCTATATATTAAATTGTATTTAAAATGCATAAAGTCAAATTTTAATTATTGTTTTTTTGATTGTGGAAAAGGATTATTTTTATTTCCTATATTTCTTTGAAAATTCGATTAATTCCGTAATCCGAGATACCATTGTATTAGGGTTCTTCCTCGCCTTCCTCTCTTGTTACAATCAACAAGATAACGATCTGTGCAACACTTTAGCTCAATCGAACAACAGCGAGGCTAGTATGAAGTTTTTGAAAAATTTCGCCTTGAGAAAAAAATACCCTTTGATTTTTTTTTACTTCAACGTACGTGGTGACTATGTTTTCAGCTACCCCTACTAGTTAATGCTGAGTGGTTGGTTTTGGAGTAACATTTCTTTTTTTGCATTTGGCAACGTGAACTCAATTTGTTTGTTTACATCTCTATTTCGCAAAACTTAGATCTCAAAAAATATAAATCCTTTGGAAACAGGTAATCACACAAAATCTTTCAATTTCGATCGTTGTTAATAATAATAATTTATTTATTTAGTAGGCCAACAGTGGTATAAGTTAATACAAAACAAAAAGATACTGATATAACAAAAAATTCTACAAAAAAAAAATGTGAAGTGAATGAGAATAGAATAGGGCAAATAATAATAAATAATAATAATCGATAATAAATGTTAAATAAAATTTAAACCGACTCCAAGAATTAATTTATGATGTAATAAACTTGTTCCTAAAAATATCTAATTCATGCAGTTTGATGCTGCTACAAAAGCAGAATTCTTGAAGAGAAGGGGTGAAATTAAGTCCTGCTGCATCGCTGAAGTTAGTGACGTTTCCGAACAAACGCACAGCGTTAAGATACCTGGAAATTACTCAAAGCAGACCTTCACACGTCGCTGTTGGGATTTAAGGACCTCCTCCACGGGATGGGATTAACCGAAGGTCTGTCATGTAGACGCTATCAGCTGAAGACGAAACACTGGAACGCTTGCTTTGAAGGAGTTCTGCGCTGAAATTTTATTTTTGTTTTCTTGCACTTGCTGCGATTTACTGAGCAGCTGGTAGAATACAATTTCATTTACAAATTTTTTAATATAAACAATGTCCATTTGATAGACTTTTATTCAACACCATTTAAGAGCATACTTAATAAAAAATACATTTTATATCATAGAAATGGAAAATATAAAAGAAAATATAGAAAACTCGTTTTATAAGCAATTTTGTGGGATATGTGCAACAAAATGCCCCATTATAACAGTTGTTTTCTAGTATCATCAAAATAAATTTATTTTCCGCATTAAGTTCTATTGCGATACTAAATATTAGGAATTAAATTAGAATTTGTAGTTACACGATATTAATTTGCGTAACATCCTATAAATTTATTATAAATTATTGTATTACACGTATCAAAGGAAGTATTAATCATATGATACATTTGCCATATGATATGTCCCTGCCCGATAACAGTAAGTTGGGTGAAAGCTCTAGTTTAAAAACCAGGTCACCAGGTAGTTGTAAACTAGACGGGCCGTGCATGCGCTTTATACCAAGTCGGGGTTGTTTACCCTTCTAGCGGCCGAATTCACGAAGGAACTATCACGCAATGAATTCGTATATTCGAACAAGGTTGGGAAGTATTGAGTTTATACACAAAGTATGTAATAATTGCGCCATTTCGTACATCATTGGCATGTGAAGTTACAAATACTTTTTAACTTATGTACTGATATTTATCATACGTTGTGATTTTTTGAAAAAAAAAAATCCCAAAGACATATATTTTTATTGTAAGCGAGACATGTTTTAACCTCTGACGCTTACACCTGTGAATATCCCCCAAAAATTTTTAAATGGAATCACGCCTTCAATAAAAGCTGGCGGCTATTAACTAAATAGAATCGAAACCGTTTTGCAACACCGAAAGTTACTTTTCGCAAAGGACTTTACTTTCCAAATAAAAATCAAAAAACGACGAATCTGATGTTCTGGCCGGCTACTGTTTATCAGCGTAGTCTGAAAAATTTCCACTCTGACACAGAAACAAGTGCTTTTTGTCAAATTCAGTTTTATTTCTCAACATAGCCTCCTTGTAAGTCTATACAGTTTTCCCAGCGATGCTCTCAGTTATTTAACCCGTCCAAATAGTCGTTGGCATCTTGTTCCTCCTCATTCACGGAAAATCTCTGTCCTCTAAGCGCAAAATTTTGAGTATAGGAAACAGAAAAAGTCGTTGGGGTCACATCTGGCGAATGGAGTGCATCGTCTATCAATTGGAACTCTAATTCGTGAATTTTTGCCATGGCGGCCACTAAAGTTGTCTTCGTGGAACAAAACCTTCTTTCGACTAAGATGGATATTGTAAAAAACAGTTGCCATAATTTTTCCGGTTGACGGAACAGTCTTCGTCTTTTTCGGAGCTGATTTATTCTTCACAGACCACTGTTTCGACTGTGCTGTCGGTTTAGCAGTGTATTGATGTATCCAAACATCATCTATAATTATTAATCGACGTCAAAACTTCGACTTATGTTGCTTAAACTGCTTCAGTAGGGCTTTGGAAATGCTTATTCGAATGCGTTTAGGTCTTAAGTGAGCAAACGCGGCACATAATTCATTCAATTGCCAGTTTTTTTTCAAGATCTATCCCATTCTCTAAAACGAAATATCGCAGAGTCTCTTTATTTCGAGCACCATATTCGCGTTCAGCAGTCAATTTTATTATTTCCGTATCCGTGTTTAATAAATTAAATTGAACAATTTCTCTCCGGGGTAAGATGATATATATGCTCATATATTGAACGAAGCTGCCGATTTATTATTACGCTTTCTCTGAAGGTGTTTTTCTAACTTATTTTAAAACGTCAGTGATAATCCCGTTGCATAAAAAAGCCGATGTCGTTAATATGTCTAATTGCAAACCAATTTCATTTACGTCCCCTGTTGGTAAGATATTCGAATATGCAATGTCGATGCGATTGGAATCGTTCTTGAAAAGTCAACGTGGATTTAGATCCAGCAAATCTACAACAACAGCGGTGTAGCTCCATTATCGAGCAAATAGAGAAGAAAAAAGTACCAGTAGGTGTGTTCTGCGATTTAAGCAGGGCCTTTGACTGCGTACAACATAACTTCCTTATAGATAAGTTGGAGAAAGCAGACATGAAAGGTATTGCTCTTATGTGGTTTATCTCTTATTTATCAGATACTTTTTTTTTATTTTACATTTACAGATCAGAAACTTTCTAATCGGACTTATTACACAGATGATCGTAAAGGAAATTTAGGCTGCATTCACCAAACCCCAAATTGAAAATTATGTTTCTTATACGCCAATGTGACCTTTCAATGTAATCTTCACGATTTAAGTCAGGCAATCTCGGTCTAGAATCCGCGCAATCTTCCAACTTTAAAAGTTTAGATGCTGGAATTATCTCAAACTTAAACAACCGTAATTCCCGAATGGTTAGCGCAGTCGAAGCAACTTCTTTTAGTGGTATTTTACATCTAAGTACACGTATTTTGATATCTAATTGGTGTCTTGCACTAATCTTCATGATTCAATCTGTTATACATGTTACAACTCATACCATGCTTCCTTCATGCTGCCAAAGCCACTCGTAACGATATTACGTTATACAGTTCGATATCACGAAGTTCTTTCGTCCTTTCACAACTCGAAATGAAAGTTTTATTGCGAAGTAATCCCAATGTTATCCGTGTGGACGAAATCAATAATAACTTGGATGGTCGGCCAAAACTCTTGCCTGTACTTATCTATGAAGCCGAGGAGATTTTTGCGGTTGTCGTCTCGAGTAAACGTAGTTAGGCAGGTGAGCTTAATAGTTAATTAAAAAAAAAAAACGAATCCCGTTTTTATACTGAAACGAAAGTAGGTCAACCCGGTTTTTAATTAAAAAATTAAAGTTTCTGGGAATATATACAGTGAACTTTGATTTGATCTCTAGGCTAGTACGTTACACGGGACATAAGTTTTTGACCACAGCATGTTTCGCGTGGCATCTGTATATTTTGTTGTGAAAGTAATTAATACTGAATAATTATGATAGTATTTATATATAAATAATTACGAGGGATGTTTCCAAAGTTCTGGGAATTTACCTATAATTTTTTTGTCAATTTTTGTCAATCTATTTATGACACGTTTTACGTCAGTTAAACACTCAAATCGAATACCCCGTAAAGGTTTTTTCAAAACTGGGAACAGACGAAAATCACTGAGTGCGAGATCTGGTGAGTATGGCGGATGCGGAAGCAATTCCCATCGTAAATCGTTCAAAACATCCTTTGTCTTTCTTGCGGTATGGGGTCTTGCATTATCCTGTAGCAATAACGGACGCTTATGCAACTTTCTAGGCCGTTTTCTGACAAGTGCCTGCCGCAGTGGTCCGGATAAGTAATTCGATTAATGTTCCACGTTAATTGTAGTACCTTTTCGCAGATAATCCATAAAAATAGTCCCTTGGCATTCCCAAAATATAGTAAACATTACCTTTGCAACAGACGGAACTGCACACGCCTTAAGTGGAGGCTTTTCTTCCGGTTTATGCCATTCTTTGCATTGACTTTTGGTCTCAGGATTGAAATCCACATTTCGTCAGTGGTTGTTATCTGTTGCCAAAATTCGTCACCGTGACGGGTTAACAGCTCTTTAAGCTGACAAGCGTCAGACATATTCAGTTTCTGTTCCGTTCCCAACAGTCTTGCATTCCAGCGGGCTGAAACCTTGCTTACACCCAAATAATCATGTAAGATGTAATGGACTTGTCGTGAACCTATTCCTAGGCGTACACGACAATAATATTTATTTTGTTTACCGATGTCCTCGGGTGACCATTGCTTGGATCGTCTTCTAATGATCGATATCAGTCGAACACCTGACTCATACTGAACTATATTGCATACATAAATGTTTTTTACAATTTAATTATGGCAGGGACAGAAGTTATTCTAGTCAGAAGTCGAGTAAAATGGATATATGAACAGTTGTATGCTTTAAATGCTATATTCACATATCGCAGATGAAAAAAAAAAATACAAACTCTTTGGCCCAATACAAAAAGGAAATTAGGAAATGGATATACAGTGCGATACGATTGAGATTTCATCAAGTAATAGATCTAAAGAATTTTTGTAGGCTATACGACGGAATAAACTAAATTCCTTTGTGCACGAGTAAATACAAACACGCAGTATACTATGTCTACACACCTTGCTCGGGTGATGTTCGGCATATGTTAGAGTTTCAGGTATTTTTTTAAAATTTATTGTCATTATTCATTAAGTAATCCGCATGTTTATAAATGCATCACTACAATTAATTCATTATTATATTGTTTTTATGTGAATAAAATAAAAGGTATATTAATGCGATGTAGCGTGTACAAACGATTTGCGCTTCACGAAATTAGCAGAGACTAGACAGACTCGTGTTTATTCGTCTCTCATGAGAATGGGTTCGTGTTGCCTACCGGTTTCCCCGAGAGTTTTCAAAACACGAGTTTGTCTAGTCTCTGCTAATTTCGTGAAGTTGCAGGCTTAATTATAAATTATCGCCACACTGTTTCTTAACAAGCAAAAAAAATATAGGGATATTACTTGAGTAAATACAAAATCTAGAAATTTATAAAAATGCACCTTATACAGAAACACCTTATTCTTTCAAGCAGATTAGTTAGAATAGCTTATGCAATACAGGAGAAATGCTTGAAAAATAAGTTTGTAGGCAATGAAGTAATTTCTTCGTACCTGAGTCCAAATATAATTGGAAATGTCTACTTCGTGGTTTTTTGTAGCCGTGAATGAAAGGAAAGAGAATAAGCATGTTTAACTTTTCGATAATATGCATATTACATCTTCAAAAAACGAAAGTTATTGAAAAAAAGTTGTTAAAGAGAGAAGATGATGAAGATTCAAAAAATTTTTAATTTTTTAATTATTTTTACATTGTGAGTTTAGCCATTGCGATAGAAATAGCGATAGCCATAGCAATAATTGTAAGCGTTAGGTATATGAGAGAGAAATTCTCCATCCATACACCTAACCTATGACCTATAAACTTAAAATGTAGTCGCGTTGGGTATTTTATCATTTTAATCGCTTTTATTTTTTTTTGATTTCAATGTAAAAATATTAAAAAAAAATCTTCAACAGTTCTTCGATGCTCCACAATACTCTTAAACAACTTTTTGCCAGTGAGTTTCGTTTTCTGAAGAAGGTAATACGAATATTAGCGCCTATTCTCTTTCCTTTCATTCACGGATGCAAGAGACACCAAGTATAAATTTTTAATTGAACGCAGGAATATTATTATGACTCAGAAAACGTATAACTCGAACGATATGTGGTTAATGTTCATTTTTATTTAATCATTAAAGCTAGACTTTGAACAGAAGGTAAAATAATAATTCGTATAGTTTCGGTTGCATAAACCATGGAAGAATTACCGAACTTCGATTTACATTTAATTTGGAAAAGATGGTAAAAAGATGGAAAAGTTCTTAGTTACAAAAACCAATAGTATTGAATTGTAGTTCGTGATGTATATAGAAGAGGTTTTAGCAAAAGTTTTCATGGCATATGCTTCGCTCTAATCTCCAATATTGTAAGCACGTATTTTTAATTGATTGCATAGATTCGCTGTTAGAACGATTCTATTTCGTACGTGTGTTTGTATTGAATCCAGTGTAGATTGGATTTTATAAAATTGCATATCAATTAAAACCTTTTGTGTGCCAGTAAGAACTGGTCTGTATTTCAACGTACCGGTGCGGTGAGCTGATTGCTTTTGGCATTTGATGAGAAATGATAAAATCCAGTTAACAGTGCGCCTGGTTTGAAATTCTATTGCTGGCTCCTGGCATTCATTATCTGGGATTGTGGGACAGGCACGACGGACAGCTAAGTTCATCATTAAAATTGAACTGAAAATTCGGTGATATTTTATTTATTTTATGAGTTGATCTTCAAAAAATGTTCGTTCAAATTTCACTATTTTAAAGGCTTTTGAACGAATTTTTAATCAAGCGATTGGTGTGACGTGATTCGATCGCCGATAGGCCGCTTTCCTTTAGCCACAAATATCAGAGCGGATTATTAATTTGGTTGGTTGTGTACAGAACGAAAAGGGTACGCAAATATAATTTTTTTTGTCAAAATTAGTCGAAAGAACGAGTTTATCATTTCAAATAGCTGTTTATTATACCGATGAACAGATACTTTCGTAAGTGCACTATAGACAGGCCGTCACAGGATAAGCTTACGCCGTATAGCACGTTCCAAATTTATTTTTAGATTTATTTTGTTGGAGGAGTCTCCCTTTTAAGAAAATATCAGCACATCTTTCCAATTAAGAACGTAGATGGCAATGTACAATTAATTTGTTACGAAGGAGTAATCATAGCAAAGACTGTGGGGTAGTACGATAAACATCAAAGTGTCGGCACACTCCACACCACACAAATTTATTGATTAAATTCGGAATAATAATTGTTTCGAGATGGGAATCCATGAAGGATTCCCATTGTCAAACGTGCGACCGAATGAATTCTCGAAACTATTGTTCCGAATTTTATCAATTAATTTATGAGGTGCGGAGTGTGCCGATACTTTAGTATTTGTTATGAAGGCGCAGAAATTAATAAAAAATAACGAATTGCACTTAAAAATTGATAATTACATTAAAGTTAAGGTGAACAAGATATTTCTTTGCCGAAATAGTTGTGTGCATAAGGGCATATAACAGTTGGAGTCGCATAGTTGGGTTCTAAGATATCCAAAGAGGGGTCTTTGTTTTCTCATTGTCAAAGTTGTGTGCTCGTTTTCCCAGCAAATATCGGCAAAAAAAAACAGCATCGCACATCCAAACGTCCAGCTATATCTACCTACACCCTTCTCACGCTTACCAGAACACAAAGGCTCACACATACACCACAAACTAGCATCGATCGCAACATCGAAGACCCTCTCCTTCGAAGAGGAACACGGCACATAGGTAAAAAATTATAGAAAATAAAAAAAAACAATCAGCAGTAAAGAAAAAAGAATTACAACAACAACAATAACTTTTAAACAAATGAACTCACGATTTTGTTGGTTCTGTTGCAAGCCATGCAGCGGCTGCGGCCCGCGGGACATGCACAACGTGAACATATCGTTCAAGTCGCGTCTTCCGCCACACTGCTGCTGATGGACCTCTTGAAAACCGGCTTCGGCGTCTTTCGCGCCCTCTCACGACCGCTCGCGACGCTCACCAGACGCTTTATGACCTCTCCGGATGCGACTCAACGTGACTGGACGTGATGCTAGAGAAGGCAGGCAACGTGTAATCGCGCGAGAGCGCAGTATGCCCATTGAGGCACTTGGAACCCGGTATTATGTTGTTCGTAACTTTTTAATTAAGCCGCGGGACCAATAGCGTGTCGCCATGGGCATCTATGTGTGTATGGGTGAAATTGGCGAATAGTTGGAATAGTTTCTATGGCGAAAGAGGAAATTAAAAATGATGTTCCGCTTCCATACAGAGAATATCTAAATAACAAAGGGAGTTGTTTTAACTTTTTTTAGAAAATAAGTTAGAGTTTTTGATTTATTTTATGATGACGCTTGATGGCCCACGCCACTGTGATCATTTTGTAAAAACACGATTACTGTTTATTTATTGTAATTAAATTATATTCTGCGCACTATATATATGCTATGCCAGTTTGGAAAAGTGGAAGTGTGAGTGAAAGCAAAAAGAGTCAGAGAGTCAGATTTTGTACTATTTATAGCATAAAGCATAAATGCGTTCAGCCATCTGCCTATGTCCACTCGTTCGACTTCCTCTCCCTGACTTCTTCCTCTGTTTCCAGCTGCTTTTATAGCCTGGGGTTTCCCTCTCCTTGTCGCGCTGTTGGTTATCTCGGTGAAACGGTTAAATAACTCTTCTTCCCTCCATTTTCTTCACATCCTAAATCTTCATATCTGATGTACTACTTTCCTACAAACAGGCACAGAATAAATTCAATTTTCTGTAACAATTTCATAAATTAAATATCTTCAATAAACGAGGAAGGACCTGAATGGAACCTTGAGGTACTCTTTTTAATATTTCTTTTGCTAAATGGATTGTAATAATTTGCCTTTATATAGGTTTCGCATTTCCAACTTGCGACTCCAATTTGTTATAAATCCCTCTTCTTTTAGCCATATCAACTTTTTTCCGATATGTTACACCGCACACATTCCGCACCGCGGATCGCTATTGCGACGTGCTAACGCGGCAGACACAATAACAGTGAGTCTTTGGTATTTATTCTTTATTTAAATTATTGAAGTACACTCTCGGACCTTTCGACCGAAAAAATTAAACGCTAAATTCCACCAGTATGCAAATCGTATCTATCGCATACTGTTACCTCACTCTGTATATTGCACGGTATTCTTATGCCCAAACGAACGAGAGACGTTACTTACGAGGCATCCTTTATGTATAATATTACGCAAGTTTACAATCTATAACCTTCCCTTGACTTTGTTACATAAGCGCAAATGTGAATGGAACTTCATGAATTTAAGATTGGGTATTTGATATTTTACGTAACGCACGTTCTAAGTGAAGAAAGGACATTTCGAAATATATATCACTCATTTAATTCCGTTTTACAACTTTGTACGTTTGATATTCTATGGTATTATTTAATGGGATCTTTACACACGTGTAAACTACAAAAAAAAAGGTCTACAATCACGTGCTTTTAGGATTCCATTAGTCTATTTTAGGCAATTATGCAATAATAAGTGGAAATTTCAATACGAGTCGACTCCATACAGTGCATGGGTGGAAAATAATTCCTTCTTTGGGTAAAGTAAAGAAAGAGGTTTAATAAAAAGTATTGGCAGTTCTGCAGTACATAATAAATTTCAAGTATACAAGGTGTTCAATTGACGATGTAGCTCGTACAAGTTTGATTGTTTAAGTCCGACACTTTTTTTGGATCTCTCTCTTCAGCCTCTCTTAAAACGTTAAGCAGCGTGTCCGACAGTCACAACTAAACTTTCCTAGTACCTATGTACTTTCCTCTTTCTTATCAAATTGCTCTTGAAAAAAAGAAAACTAATTGAAAAAAATTGAGAAGTTTGAACTATGACATCAACACAATTTTCTTTTAAATTGTGAAGTACATTTTTTTTTGTTTTATTCCTGTATTTGGGGTTCTAACATTTATAGATCGAGAACTAAAGGTTACTAAAAAAATTATACAAGTTTTACAAAACAATTTAATAATAAAAAAAAAATAATTATATTTTGTATTCGTGTTTATTTGCTTAATACAAATAACATATAAAAATACTTTAAATCTAAACAAAATTAATTCATTTTTTTAATTTTTAAAATACTACGTGATACTGGCACTGATTGTACAATATAAATTGAACTGGTGATTTTGAACAAATCCGTACAAAAAATTATACCGGTAACTGTTACTAATACTATTCTTATCTATGTTATCTATAACTTATATAAGGCTTGTCTTTTTAGTTCCAATCAGTCAAAACTAATTTCAGCGTTTATTGATTTTTTTTGAAAGTGTGGTGACGGCCCAACGGGGTGTATAAGCTTTTTTTTGAAGCTTGTCATAACTTCAGGAGCCTTTTCGTGCGTAAGTTGTGCGTGTAAAGTGTTCCATGGCTTTGTTAGCGTCACCCCCTCGCCCTAAAGGATTAAACGTAGTTAATTGTACCCCAACTGCGAATGGTGACTTGGTAGTGTACCGAACCCACTAAATTTGTTGATGGTAGCAGGACTCGAACACACAGCGATTAACTCTGCCCGGTCAAGCGCAGGCCCTCTTACCACCGGGCTACTTAGCCGTTATTAATTTAAATTCAAGTTTCACCAAGATATGGCAAATAATATAGCCACAGGACATTTTTGAAACTGACAAATCCCTCGAAAAATGAAATTGAGTCGAGAACATTTTTGCGCAGTAAGTAAGATTATTTAATAACAGTCTGTCATCGAGTTGGTTTCTGTTCGACATGTGATATATTGCGAGCTTGAGACTTGAGGCATTTCAAAGATCGTAGTCAAAAAAATTTTGCATGAAGAGTTGGTTGTGAGAAAGTTGGCTTCGCGTTGGATCTTACATATTTTAATTTAAGATCAAAAGATGAGGAGAAGGCAACAAAAAAAAGTAGTCGGAACTTTTGTCTCAGTTTCGGGTCATGTTGCTACAATTCCTTAAGAAGATCGAAAAACGGGTAATGCCGATTGGTATACAACCATTTGCTTGCCAGAAGAAATCACCATGCTCTGAAAAAAATCTACTCACAATGACAAATCATCCATCATCACTATAATGCGAGTTCACATAGAGCCCAAAAGACGACTGAGTTCATGAAGCCCAACGATTTTTTCACGTTCTCTAAAATCAACAATAGGTTGGCTGGTCAATGGTTCCAGTCGCTGCAATATCTTTAAAATGGCAAATTTTACTATTCCAACTGATGACTGGCGTAATTGCTTTAATAGTTGGTTTGAAAGAACGAAAAAGATGTATCAATTTTTATGGAGAATACTTTGAAAAACTAAAAAGACAATCCTCGCATAATTAAATTTTTCCCACTCCCAATTAATTAAATCAATCATTTTTGCTTTTCCGCTGATCTCTTTTATTCTTCCCAGAGACACAATTTACCAGACATTTCAATATTTTGTATGTTATTAAAGACAACAAACCAACGATACATAATATTAAAAGCATCACATCCAATAAGAAATATTGATAGACCGGCATTGTAGCAGCTTTTGGTTGTAAGTGTTTGGCTCCTTTGTACTTGTGTACGTGTCGAATCCAAAAACTAGCTCTATCTAGGGGATCCATCTCTTGCTCTCTAAATAGTTCTGCTCTGAATTTCGCTTTCTCCTTGTAACTGCAAAAATTATGTTTAAATATTTAAATAAATAATTAGGAATGCACGTAGTATATGAAAAGTAGTCTGTGGTTCTCCACCTAAAGAATATGCATTTGGATGAAATTTTGTATGGTGGATCTTGCAAGACTTGAATTAATTTCTGTAAAGTTTTAGACTTGTCAGTGGAATATTTATGGAGATATTTTATTGTGTATATTTACAAGTAAAAAAATTAAATTTAGTAGTTTTATATAATTTTTTATGCCGAAAAAATTTTATATTCGGCTTTCTTTAATTATCAATCGATCCAATAACAAAATTTGCCAGTTGTTTGGCGTTGTGATCTTATTTCCAATTTCATTGTTATATAATAAATGTGGTTTTAGTGGGTGGCTACGAATAAGAAGATGCGAGTTTGAATCAGCATTGAAGTAGTTGCTTTGTTACAAATTCACCAATGGCCTTGGTCTGGAATGGCAGCGGAAGCAGTGTCCGTCCATTCAAAGTGATATAAAATATTTTTAAGAACAGTAACTTTATCTGAATTTTTTTGAAAATAATAAGTTCGCTGTCCTTTGTCATAGTTGGATCAAATTTGTTCACGAATAAGTCGATTTTAAAAGCCACATGAACATAATGGTTTTCTGATTTATCGCTCCCCTGAATATGCCGCCCCCCTACGACGGACCTGTTGGTAAAGAATGTTCTCTTAATTCTTTGTAAAATTCAGACGAGAATAAATTGGATGATGCAGGTGAAATAATCCGACTTGTTCAAGACAACTATTCTGTTTCCTTTATTCCCTTCTAGATAAAAACTATTTTTCTTTTTGAGGCCTCAATAGTTTTGAGATCGCCTGCTATTTTTAATGCTTTCAACATCGTCCAAGTTTGTTAAAATTTAACCTTTCATTGTAGCATCTGGGTTTTTCCGTTCCTACTGATGCATTAAGTTTAACCGCCAAGATTCTTGAGTCACGAATACAATGTTTTAGTCTCTTATTTGGCAAACCTATTTCGGTTTTATTAACAAAGATTGTAATAGCTGTTTAGTTTTATTAAATCAATATCGAATAATAAGCAATCGCCGGAGATCCAAGATATATTTCATTAAAATTGGTTAAATGGGGAATTTTTCAGAAATTGACGAAGAAATAACTTACATAGGATTCTGGGTTAATGCGATGAAAGCCTTTTCGAAACTATCCCGAGTTAATTGCTGGTAAGGTAAATGGATTGCGTAACCATACTCCACCATTTCAGCACAGTTCTTTTTTTGGTCTCCATAGAAAGAGACGCATAACGTTGGTATGCCGAAATACAAGCTCTCATCAAGGCTGCTCTTACCACCATGGCTTATAAATAATTTAGTCTTGGGATGAGCTGCAAAATAATAAGTAGCAAATTACTTTAACCATCACAATTTATGATACCTAAAATTCCTCTTTGTGGAAACCAATCATTCGTCTTGAAATTCCTCGGTTGGTTAGGAAGAACCCCTTCGTACTTAAACAGAATATCAAAAGGCGACTCTCCGAGAGTATTCACAAGAATATCGAGTTTTTCTTTCGGGATTTTCGACGTCTTCACATTAGAACCGAATCCTAAGAATACGACTCCATTCTTACTATCATCCAAATACTTCTTTAAATTGTTTTGTAAAGATTCCGGTTTCTGAACGTGATAACCTCCAATTTGTATGATGTTAGGGGTCTTCGGTCTTGGAGATTCAATCCCAAAATGGACGTTTGTGAAGAGTAAATCAACCCGTTCTTTCTGCAATTCCCATAAAGTAGGTGCCTGGGGGAAATACATCTTTAATATTTCCTCCTGCCTTGGAAGCAGGTAGAATTTATGTAGAATCCTCATAAAAGTGGCTGCTAAACTGTTGGCTGTTCGTTGGAAGAAGTTCATGTTCTGCGTGAAGCCTCCGAATGGTATTGGAACGTAAGAATATGGTGCCGTGTTTCCGGTGAGGTCATCTGCGTGAGGAAAATTGCTAAACGGAAGAAAGCCGATGACCCTAGCGTCGAAATGGTGGGCTAATCCTAAGTAGGCTTCGTTTAAAGCGTATGTTTGTATGATGATGTCGAATTTGCTGTCGGATTTTAGGAGATTCTGGAAGTTCTTGGTTTTCATGCCGAGATTGACCAGGTTCTTCTGAGCGTTTATTAGCGATAGCATTCCAAATTTTGATTCCCCTTGGGTATGGTCGCCATAATTTTCTGTAAATTAAATAATTTGATGTAGGAGTGGTATAAAATAATTATGGTCCCATAACATGCAGAACAGAACAGTCTGCTCAATTTTAAAATACTTCTTATTACAGAATTTGGTTCCCCCTAAAATAATGCAAGATATGTACAGTGACACTTTTATGTTTTGTCTCCCCTTGAGACGATGTACCTAAGTACCTGGCCTTTTCACGCGGAAGATAGTATCGATATTTAGTCGTTGCGACAAAACATAAACCGACCACTGTACCTATCTATCCGCTAGAGAGTAAAATTCTTGAAAATTGTTTGCAGGTGAAGATGAGTAAAGAGTTAATTAACACTTATGGGGCGAATACAATATTATGGAAAAATGTAGAATAATTTTCCGGGTGTTGCCAATTTGTTTGACGTTTTGCTGATCATAGTGTCAGCTACTTCCGAAGGTTTCTAATGCAAGCTTTCTCTTCGATGTTTCTTTGTCTTTTCTTTAATTTAAATTTTATAAGCAACAATTACAGCAGCAAGATTTTGGCCATCCATTCTCTACCAATTCGCAAACAGAATTCACAAAATTTTTGAAAGCGTTACGTGAACATAGCTATGATAGTAGTTGCACTAGAAATTTTCCGTGGTACTTTCTGTTAACTCCCCAAGAATAGTTGCGAGAGTATATTCGTAAAAGTTATTCTGCAATGGACATTTTCCCAAAGTAGCTGTTGAAAGTCGCTTTCGATAAGTATTCTCTAGTGCAGCGGTCGGCAATCTTTTTTAGCTATCCATAAAATATGAATGAAAAATCACTCGATCCATGGTAAACCTTATGTACAAAAACTATTACGAGGTTGACAGACGAATTTTGAGTTTTTAAAGACAGAAATATTACACGGCCGCTACGAATCCTTGAGCTGGACAATTATACCCTATTGGCCCATCCTCTTGCCAATCCTCCCAATTTAAACGGATATGTAGTATGGTTGCCATCTGCTGCTCTAGTGGACAGAGAACTAACATGAAACAGAACTAAGTAGCTTCGAATGGGAATAAACAATATCGAACATTGTCGAACGGTATCGAACAGAATTTAACATGGTTATGGTTACGCGTTACGTAGTTACAACCTCTCTTAATTTTAGAAGTTATGGCAAAGACACAACTGAATTTGACTTCTAAATTTTTGTGGGGAAATAGTACATTACGAATGAAAATTTAGGATGTGATGAAAATGGAGAGAACACAAGTTATTTACCCATTTCACAGAGATCATCGTTGAAGGAAAATACATCAACACCATTAACAAACCACCAGGAACAGGAGGAGGGGAATTCAGGGTTATAAAAGCAGCTGGAACTACCGAGAAAGAAGTCCGAACGATTTCAACCTTGTCTGATGTGGATTAAATGGACATAGCTGGCCGCAGTTGATTGAACGCATCGTGTATGATGTTAAAGATGGCTATTTTCGATGTTGTAGTTTTGTGACATTACAATACATATTTACAAATTAATCTTGTCGCCACAAGTCGCCAAACTTTTAAACAAGGACTAAGTACTGGTTTGGAATCATCGACTGATTTTGGGCCACCTTTTACATTAGTTCATGCTGGGTAGAATAATGTGTTGTTCCTGGTGCTACATCAAACATGTGAAAAGTATTGAAAATGATATGTGGATGGTGAATAATTCGCAAGATAACATTGAAAAGTTTATTACTCATCATTATATAACATTGGCCATCGTCAAAAAAACCGATTCCTGGAGTGGTTAAGAAATCAATATTATGTTTATATTACAAATAATGATAGCAAGGACTGTGGAGAAGTATGGCAAATTTATATTTCAGTTTAATAATAATGAAAAATTATGTGGTTTAATAAAGTAGTAAATTGCATCTTCTATTTTCGCAACCTTCAGGAGCATGCGTACAATAAACAAATCTATTAGAGTACAAACAACATTATTACATTTCTAGCAAGTTTGCTTGTCAAATTAACGTTCAAATCAAAAGAAAATAATTTGCAATCGTTTACAAACGAACAACGATGTTTATCGTAATTTAAGTTTGCTTTGTGAATCATCTGCAGTGATAAATCGTTCTTGTTGTGATAAGTGTATATAATAAAAATGATTACCAAATATCGATATATCTGTTAGCAATGTTACTGGAGTTGCCATCGATCCAATAAAAATTATAGTTTGAGAAAAAATATTTACTTTCCAAGATTTCATTTAATATAATTTTTTGCAGTTTTTTGAATACTGCCAACTGGAGTGAAGTCGATCAAGCCTGGTTTTTTACATTTCAAGAAATTGCACAGCTGGAAATCTATGGAATCTATGAAAACTAGGTCGGTCCTAATCACTTTAGGTGATATGGAATATATTCAATTAAGACTATCTACAGAAAAAAAAATGGGAAATTTATTTTTTGTGTGATTTCAATTGCAACTCTTGTAAAAAGAGCACCCAATAATAGGGTCAAATCAATCACATGTTCTCATCGAATCGTGTTCGACTTTTTAAAACAGTCGGTGAACCACTCGAACAATATGGTGTACACCAGCATGACAATCCCATAAAAACCAACAATATACGACATTCTGATAATATTATTACCGTTTTAATGCAGTAGTACATAATGCTATTGCATACTATTGTTAGACATTCTTAAGGAAATACATATATGAAAAAGGCTTTTACTCCCATGTAAATTATCGAATAATTTTAGTAATACTTGAAGAATCAAAAGAACTGTAAACTCTAAACTAACTACTATTGTTATAGAAGAACTGCTTTTTTTTACTTAAAAGATCTGTAGTTCTGAAACTGCAAAATCGATAAGAGTGGCAATATTGCCTGCGCTGTGATTATTATTGTAACCAAGTTTGCGAAAACTGCTAATAGGATCGGTGATTTTGTCGCTAAATTTGGTGATTTTTAAAACTCTTGACGACATATTTAATGGTACTTATTTGATAATAATTTGTGTTAAGATTTTTGTGGTCCATTATATTCCCAATTGTTAAAATAAGTATGCCTACCTGCTGAAAATCTGTTAAATTTTGTTCAGAACGTGGTGGTATTGGATTAGAAGAAACAAGTCATGTAAAGTTGCCAAAAATTTCGTTAAATACATATTTGTGTATTGAACTAAGTATACATGTAGTGATAGAAGTTATGAGTCTTATCTCTGTAATTTCTATCAATGTACATGTATATCCGAGCAAATCAACTCTATCTTTTTCCAGAATATTTTCCATATTATATAGGTCAAAAAATTTAAGAAAATTTAAGAAACTTTTTCCTCTTTAATAATAATAATAATAATAATAAGTCTTTATGTCCAACAGTAAATACCCCTTAAAGGACAATATAAAACAAAATAAAGAACAGTATAAAAAAAATAATACAGTGTAAGGTGCTAATCAGGTCAAACAAATAGTCCAGATAGTATACATTGAAAATAAACATAGCTTGCGGAAAACATAAATACCGAAAACGTTCAATGGCTAAATGTTTAAATAATCATTACAATAGTGATTAAAATTTCTAGACATGTGATATACAGGCGATCTTATGACAAACCCAAGCGATCGGGAGGCTGACAAGCATGTCTCGGAAATATGATCAGAAAAGTTCACACGAGCATCAAAAACCACACCCAAATTATTCACTTTGTCTTTTCTGGAGATTAGTTGCAGTTTAAGCAAAGAAACCATAAATAAGACACAAGCAAATGTTAATAAAAAAATTCTAGAAGGACTCTATCCGACACTGGAAAAATACATAGACTGTTCCATTTAAATTAATTCAAATAACAGGAATTAAGCATGCCAACGATTTCGATGGTCATCTTGTAGATCTGCATTATTGTAAAAATCAATGTAAAAAGTCTACAGTGTATTATTGCATAACCAACACATTGATATAAAGAAATTCTATGTTTCGCTGAAAACTTTAAGAAACATTCGATCGAATAAGATAAAATCACCATTCTAACCTGTAAGGCGTTTAACTGTAAGCAGCGGGAATTTGCATAATGTCAATTATCTCGCAAACTAAGATAGGTAGGTATAGGGATACTAATGAAAGTTGACATGAATTGAAAAGAGGCCTATAATGTACAGAATATTTCTATTCAAAGAACCAAACTTGCACCGTGCGCTGCAGAAACTGAGCACCTTGTCCAATTGAATAGAATTTTATGTTACAGCACTTGCTTCCGAATATTTCTTACTCGAGACTTTTTCTCTAACTTACTTAGAGAAGGAATTATCTACTACTCACACACTAGGTGAATAGATTGTATATGTGTACATTATTTTAAATACCTAAAAATTATGGGAAATTTATTTACTTAAAAAAACAATTAATTTAAGAAAAAGTTAAGATCCTGGATATAATAACAAATTAAGTCCGCACAATTATTTCTGGAATTCCCCGTTTTCCATTTTTAATAATCAAGTAATACGTAAAAATATTGATTTGTGTGTAAATTTTTTAAAGCAGTTGCAGTGTTTGTGGGGGTCAATAGATTTGAAATTTCCAGACAGATGCTAACAACTTCTTTCATGACATTTGTTCATACTTGACGAAATTTTGACATCTTTGAATATGAAAATGTTTAATTGGCGTTTACTATGTGACAAATGTTTTGAAAAATTTGTTTGTTTTCTAGTAATGCACAGACAAAGTATAAGAACAGTTACTTTAAAACTGAAGAAATAAAAAAGGTACACTGTATGTACATATATTTTATTTCTGGCTGATTGTTGGTTATAAAGTGAGAATCCTGTATTTTAAATTGGATGATCACTAAAGTTCGTCACTTTCCGTGCGCGTCAGAGGCGTCGGTATGGGAGTGGTCGTTCGGGCGTGTGATGCGCAAATTTATGCTTCGCATATTAAACTATGCGATAGAGTGGGGAAGCGAAACGACCTTGTTGCCGATGTTAGTATAGAAGTAGAGAGATTTATCCTATCTGGAAGAATGAAATGTACATTTAGTTTTCTGCTATTAAAGCAATATGCATAAACATACGAAAGCAGCGTTGTATGTATAAATAAATAAGATCATGCAATAAGATCGCTTGCACATATGTGTTACGAATCACATACCCGAACGACCATTTCCACAACGACGTCTGTGAAGCTCAAGGAAAGTAGCAAACTTTAGTGATCACCTTATAACTGAAAATTAAAAAAAAAAGACTGCGCACTCTACGACTTTGATCCATTGACGAATCGAGAGCCTAGACATTAAGAAAGTCATATTTTTAATTGCATTAAAATATAATAATTTGTTTTTCAGAGTATGTAACTTGAAAAAATTGTTGTCGTACCCTACTAATTTTAATAAGAAATGATGTCTTAATTTTTAAATTTTGTAATAATGCATATGCCGCTTCTCCATAAAGAGAATTAAGAGAATGAATTCTAAAAAAAGAACTAACATAAAGTTACAGACGTTACATACATAATTACACCTATGTTGAAGGATTATCTAAGCAAATGTTAAACATAATAATCATAAACAAAATTATTTAATATACCTTATGTTGCTAGATAAGTGTCACAAGAAAAAAAACTTTTCATTACGGATCTACACAAAAAATAATCCTGATAAAAGATATTACTTATTCTGAAACACAAATAACGCAATACTTTTGAAATAAACGTCCTAATATTCCATAAAATTGCAGCATTTGTGATTTTTTGAAATAGAATTTGAAGAAGAATCATAAAATCTATAATTACATACTTTCTTTAAAATCAACCAATCCGTCTAAGTAAATATGAGTATAATTAGAATTAGCCTCTTGCTTTTCCGGTTGAAACGAACTCATCAGCGTTACATTGAAACCACGTTTCGCTAAGCCCAGCAGCAGTTCATGCCCAAGAATATGGACGCTCTTTGACGGTATCTCAAAAACACCCAAGATATTTATAGCGCTGATGGAGTGTAAACAAATCACCGTGAATATTATTCCGAACATAGTAGCGAACATGTTTTGAATCTTTTCGCGGTCACCGACAGTGCACATCTGATTGTAAAGATCTAAGGACAGATCTAACTATTAGGAGTTGGGAGCGTTTAATAGTGAAGTGGGGATCAGTGTAAGCGGAATTTTGGGAAACAAACTCGTTAATTGGCATTTGAATGAATCACAGTAGTGATATTCGCGCAATTAAATTTCATGTGCGCGTGAGAATTTTCCATTTCACAATTTCTGTAATATTGAAAATTTATAATGAAATTTAAAGATATTGCTACGTTAGACTAGGATCGTGAAAGCCTATATTCGCCTATATTTAAAGATCAATAGTTAAAAATTCATTAAAATTTACGTTAAGAATATTTATCAAATTCACCGAATGAGCGATAGTGAGTGGATCAAGTCACCAGAAAAATAAAAGAACACTTTTAACATGTATATTGTGCAATAATTTTCTTTTAAACACAACTTTTTTGAGTTTAAAAGCTGTGAGGTTTCGATAATTTGTTTCGTAATCCAGAAATGGACAATGTGGTAATACACGTACGACCATAAGTCATTTATGCATAATCAAGAGACACGGCGGTGGCTGGAAAAACTCAAATTTGGCAAGGAAGGGGCGCGATTGTTAGAAAAATCTTGCTATGACCTTTGAAAAAAAGCAGGAATTGGTGCCAGATTATTAAAAAATACAGGTATTGCGTTGGTAGGTGTAGCAGTGAATATGTGTCTGAACGCCGTCTGCCTGCCTTGAATGCCTACAGATTCTGCAATTAAAGATATACCTAAATAAAATTACCATCTGGCACCAATTTGTTACATCTGTAGTTTCGTCACATGATAAAGTGAAAGTTTTAATTTGACTTGAAATTTCTATTCTGCAAACAGCAGCAATAAAATATAAAATCTTGCATCGTATTTGACGTTCCTTTAAAAACACTAGCATTATGCAAAAACACCTCAGATCCAAATTAGGAGATGAATCAATTCCTCGAATATACTACGAAATTCGGATTTTTCGCTGCCATCATGATATCGACTGTACTTCCGAATTTGGATAAACGCTTACCCTCTAGCGTTTACCCATAAAATCGTGCAGGCACTACCCATTCTCTGTTTGGCCACAGAGTAACGGGTGTAAGGGAGGCAGTTTCACAAAGCGAAGGAGGTTGAGGAATTCTTTGGATTCATTCCAATGCTAGCACCTCCTTACCTGGATCGTAAGTTTGACTCAATCCTAGGTATCTGGGTAACGAACATCCCAGCAGACACGATTTAGGTAGGACTTTGGCCCGGTCATCCCCGCTGTATAGACTTAAATCGCGGTCGGTTCTGTTTCCATCCCGGTGCTCGGGGGTCTACTCCCTGATAGTTGTCGCAATTCGGGGGCCTAGGCTCTGACAGGCATCGAAGATTGAGCAGGAAACCTCTCTAACACGGGGAGCATGGGGGAAGGAGGGTCCAATCGGCGACCAATTGGTCTCCTTCCACTGAGTTTCGGACTGGCGCGGACAGTCCCTAGTTGCCCTAAATGGGGTTGGCATCCATATTTCTGCACTTCCACTAGTTTGGCAATTTATGTGGATATTAACGGAAAGCCCATGTTCTTTAAGAAATATTTTACCGCAAGGAAATGGTAGTTTTCAGCAGAGTCAAATAAATATTTTTTCAACACAAAAAAATATTTTACCACTACATTCGTTTCTTCGGATGAAAGAATAATTAAGTTTGTTTTTAAGAAACATTTTAATCAAAACTTCAAATTATTTATTTTAAAGTATTGGCACACTCTGTACCACACCAATTTAATTAACTAATCTGGCACAGTTGTTTCGAGGATGCGTCGATCCTCTTGGTCAAACGGTTGAAAATGAGTGGTGTACATACTTTAGTATTTGCTAAACTACGGCAATTATACGGTGTTTTTTTTTAATTATATTGGTTGAAAAAACAAGTAAACAAAGCAACAATAACTATTCAATGTTTTTGTATCTCCAATAATATTGTTCATTTCCAGGGTAATACTGGCCAGTGGGTAATATCGGTTTTTAGTGTAGAAAAATCAAAGATTCTATGAGAATTTTATTTAACTAGAAAATATAGAGTTACGTACTTTCTTTGAAATCAACCAATCCATCTAAGTAAATATGTGTGTAATTAACCTCTTGTTTTTCAGGTCGAAATGAACTTATCAACGTTACATTAAAGCCACGTTCTGCTAAACCCAGGAGCAATTCGTGTCCAAGAATTTGAAGACTCTTTGACGGTACATCGAAAACACCCAAGATATTTATCGCGCTGGTGTAATGTAAACAAATAATCGTCGTAAATATAATACCGAACATGACGGATAACCTTAACGCAAACCTTTTTTTTAGCCACTTGGTGTGCACGCGATTGATCATAAATCATAAGTATCTAGGGACAGAGCTAAGCGCAGCGAGTATTTAAGGCTGAAGTGGGGATAATTACCGGTGGAGATTTGTAAAATGAAGCCGGAAACTTGGGAACCGTAACAAAGAATTATTTCATCCAACATTCGTAAATATAAATTTAATATTAAGCATACATAAAATTTAATGCTTTTATTTGCATATGCAGCATTTCGTCTAGTTACTACGCACATCATTAGAGCATTGATTGACCAAAGCAAGTTCGGGGAAGCCTTTTAAGTCTACTTTTGTTCATTGTATTTATCAACGATATGGTACTTGACGATACAAAAACCTGGGCTGATATCTACTGCTACGTGGACGATATCAATCTAGTTGTAGGCGCCAGCACCGTAAAAAATCTGCGAGATAATATTCGCGCCTGCCTTTAGTTATAAGGCAATTAAACGATGTACCAAAAAATTTAATTAGTTTGTAGGTATCTATTGAAAATAGGTTCATATCATCCATATCATCTCTACGCAATCTGTATTGATGTTTATCTGCCAGCATAGTTTTCATCGACAATCGGATTATGGCAAACAATACGTCGAAACCCATTGAATTATTAATGGGCTTCGTGCTAAATTACAGAAATTGAATACCAAATTTGCCTGGAGGTATTAAATCAATTCATTATACAGCGTGTTCAAATCGTGTGGGATAATGGTTCTACAGCCGCTGTAGTCACACTACGGCGAGATCTTTGAAATGTACGGGTTATGTAAAAGAAAATAGTTTGTCAGTTTAAAAGTACAACTTAATTTGTTTTCGAATAGTGATATTTCTGTTGTTTCTGGTTATATCTTTGGACTGAAATAAAACATTTATTTTTTTCACAGTATTTCATACTGTCTTCATTTCCAACGAAATCGTTTTCCTTTCATGTAGATTATAAGAACGACAGTCTCAAGGTTTGTTTGTAAAAAAATCGCTAGTCACGGCCATTATATGTCCACGATCAATTAGCAGCGATATTTTACATATTTATTCTATGCATTGCTATCCATATAATCGTTTCTCACATTCTTGCGCAATAATGTACACTGCCGTTCAGAGAAGTTCGGTCGGTTGGTAAAAAAGGTGACAGAAACAAACGAAACTAAAAACAGAATGCAATTTTATTGTATGTACAGGTAAAAAAGACAATAATAAATAAATAAAAAGTTATTCTGGCATAATATAACATACTGAACATTATTTTTTGTTTTCGTCGAAAAAACCTCCTTTGCTGTTAATCACCGCTCGAACTATTCTAGGCATTCTTTCGATAAGTTTTGTTAAAATGGATGGTGGAATATTAATCCATTCATGTTGCAGAATATTCCGTAAATGTTATTGTGAAGTTGGGCATATTTTTCGGATCCTCCTGTCCAGTTCATTCCACAACAACTCTACAGGGTTCAAATCTGGGCTTTGTGGGGGCCATGTCATTACTTTCAGGGTGTGCTGTTCTTCTTGCTCCTTTAGATAGTTCTTACACACTAACGTAGTGTGTTTTGGGACGTTGTCATGCATGAATGTAAAGTTACGGCCTATTATACGCAATCCCGATGGCACTGCGTGATTCTGGAGTATTGCAAAATAATTTTCCTTCGTCATTACACCTTGCACTCTGCATAAATCTCCCGTCCCAGCAAAGGAGAAACATCCCCACACTAACACAGAACTACGCCTTTGCTTCACTGTAGGCACAATGCAGTTCGGGATCACTTTTCGGTTTGCCCAAAAACCTCAAACTTTGACTCGTCACTCCAAAGCAAGTGCTTCCAATCATCTAACGACCAATCTAGATGAGAACGGGCCCACTGTAGCCGTTTTGCTCTGTTGCCCCGACGTAATAAGGGTTTTCGAATGGCAATGCGTCCATGAAGGTGCGCTTGTTGAAGTCGACGTTTTACCGTACTCGCCGAAACTTGTTCTTCACGGCCGCGATTGACTTCGGCTGTTATTTGTGGCGCTGTTAATTTTCTGTTGCGTTTGCTTAATAATACAATTCTCAAATCTTCAGCTTCTATTGTTTTCCTAGATGCTCCAGGACGAACACGATTTTCTATAGTTCCAGTTGTCCGATATCGCTTTATGATGTCATTTACTGTTGAACTTCTCATATTTATTTTTTCAGCAATTTGTCGCCCCGAATATCCTTCTTCAAACAGCGTAATAATGCGTGAACGTTTTTCTACACTGGTAGGCTTGCCACGTGCCATTTTGTAAATTTTTTTAAAACTTTCGCGCAAAAACGACAGATGCACGCCAATACACGTTTAACAGTAAAATGAAGCGAATTTATATCTTTACGCCTGCGATAAATAAACAAGAATGATACTGCGATATATTTCCTAAATGTATTGTTCGTTAATAATCCCCAAACGACCCGTTTCAAAAGATCGGTACTTCCGAGAAATTCTTGGAATGATAATAAAAGGGACTTTATTGTGGTTGTCGCAATATTTCTACTTTACATAATAACTTATGGCTTTAATCCCTTAGAAAAGAGCGTATGCTTAATATTTTTCTAATTTTATGTATTAATAATTGTATACAGTGTGATATAATAGATTTTTATTGTATGACCGAACTTCACTGAACGGCAGTGTATATATGTATATATACAGGTATATATGTATGTACCTGTATAATCTTCGAGAATGTTTCTAAAATACAGGACGCATTACATTATTTTTGTTTAAATCTTTTTTTTTTTAGATTAGAACGAAAAATTGCAGTTATTACAGATTAGATTTGTTGGAAAACAACGAGGCGGATGAGTTTTCTAAACAGATCTATGAATTATTTTTATTATTAGGCCATATTAAAAGATGATGTTCAGTTATCAGTTTGTGTCTTTGAATAAGTTCAAATACACTAATTTTCGTTCGAGTTGAGAGATTTTAAATGGAGAATCAGGCGTGCCAACACAAATCGTTGCCAACTTAATCTAAGAAAAAGTTTCAAGCTTGCTAATTTTCAAGTTCACAGCCAAATCTATACAAAGTTTAAATACATAAATACTTTTTCTTTTATACGCGCCTTTAATTGATACTTAAAATTCGAATTTACAATATGTATACTCAGTATATATTATTATTTTAGATTTTAGGTCAAGGATATTTAAGAATTTACGTATAAAATCTATTTAGCAGTAAGTTAGACACACCTACATAGTATCTAAGCAATTCAATGAAATTCTAATTCTAATAAATGAGAATCGTAGTCTTATTCTTTTACTTAAACTTTGTTTAAATAGTTACAATATATTTAAAAATTCTTTTGAAAGGAATAAATAAATTTAATGACCATCACTGTCGGAAAAATACTGCAAGGATGGTTAAATTTCACGGTTTTCAGTACAAATTATAAAGAAACTACCAGAGGGTAGCCTAAACAATTTCAAGCCTTATCATGAAGACAGAGTTACAAAGATAAAAATACGGTGTTAGATCTAACACCCTTATAACACCGTCTGGTTGTTTTCTCTCGTCCATTTGCATGAGTAGTTAGAACAGACGGAGCTAAAATTTTAGGGCGTTGCTTCAAGACTCCCGCGTTGTAAGCGGAGTTGAATGGGAACAAAAGCTCAGTGTTGCATATATTCCGTTTCGGTGGAAACTTTCTGCGCTTCAGAAAAGTTTCTCCGTTTCTTCTATTTTAATACTTTATTCTGATAAATAACGGTTGCTGAGCCATCTCACCTCATTAGATGCACAGCGCCCATCAGTGCCGAATAGAAACTATTAACTATATTTATACCTTTCCTCACTGTTGCGTAGCTGTGCTCAGAGACGAAGCCGCCAAGTTTACAGTTCAAATATTTCGCCATTTCCTACTTATTCTATGGTGAACATTGTGAAATGAATTATGTACCTTATATCTTATATTTACAACGTACAATAGGTTGAAATAAAATGTTTCGATCGCGGCCCTGATTGATATGGCAGCGGTACGATGCCTGATCAAACAACCAATCACAGTACGAGAGGGAGTTGTTTAGTATAGATATTTCCAGGAGTTTTGCATAGTTTTTATAAGATACTTTTGAAATTGTCAACCATGTTGGAGGCTCACTAATTGTTTAACAGTTGTTTGTACCAGTCCATGTTAATGTTTTTGTAAAAATTCTTGCATTTGATAGGCTATGTGCCTACGGATATGGATGGACACAGTGAAATTTTGAGCAGCTGAATTTAAACGTAGTTGTACCAGCTTGGTTGAAGGTGAGCGTTCAGGATGCCCAAAAACTGCAACTACTAACATCGGAAAAATTCATAAAGTGGTGCTGGACGATCGTCGAATATGCCCAAAGACTTGTTGACGCAGTTTGAGCGAAATAACAGTTTTGGCGTTGATGAATAACAATAACGGGAGCTTAATGCGCGCCATTACTTGACAAGTAGTATTTGATGATAAAGAAAGTTTTGTTCTATCAAAACAACACATTGACTTACACTTTAATGGCCGCCATGGCACAAATTCATGAATTGGGATTCGAATTGGTTAAGTCACCCATCCTGTCTTGTTTCTGGGGCTCACAGTTTCGCTCGGAGGACGGGGACTTTCATCGAGAAGTTAGGACATTTTTTAGAGCAAGATGCCTACTATTTGGACGGGGAAAAGAGAAACAGAATTGAATTAAAAAATAATATATTTGTATTTGTATTAGGCTGGAATTTTTACATACTACCTTTGTGTTTGAGGTTTCGTAGTTAAGTTATAGAAGTTTTCAAGAAATACATTTTATTATATAACAAACACATTGTTGGGAACATGGGAACGTGGGACATTTTTCTTAACAAACATTTTGACATTGGTTATATTAAAATAACGTACCCAATTGTATCAATTGATACATGTACATGCAACACAATGTTTTGCCCATTCAAATTATCTACAATTTGCTCCACAACAAATGTTTGAAAGCCTTCTGACACGGATTTAAAGATTTTCACGCAATCTTCGTAGAGAATTAGTTTATCAAGTTACTTCTAAAAATAAGCTCCTGCTATAATAAATACTGAAACAAGCACATAAATAAACGTCACTTAACAATTTCGTTGTTTCCGTTACAAACACCACTAACAACATGGCCGTTTAAACAATCGACTGATACACACTTCTTTACTTTATTGTGTAATCTTTAGCATTATGTTACGAAACTAGCAACTGAACAATTATTTAATTTTTATTATTTAGTACAATTTATCTCACAGAAGTATTAATTAATTATCTTCCCGCCTTTTTCTCCCGCTTCCTTCCCTTTTCTTCAAAGAGTTCCTCTTTATCGATCATTCACCCTTCAAGGTCTTGGGGGAATGGACTACGTGTGTGGTTGGCGACAATAGATGGGGCGTACAATTGTAGGCGCCAAGAGTAAATAATAAAATTATTTGAAAAAATTCAGTAATGATGATAAGTATCTGCAACACATTATATAGGAAACCCTTTTCACGTTTTAATTTTTAAGTAAATAAAAATTAAAAAATAAATAAAGCAAAATGTATGTAAATAATACAAAAATTACAAGTTATTGAAATTTTTTTATGTTTAAATATAACACATCCTAGCGATGTCTATTGAGTAAATAATATAATTTCACCTCTTTAGAGCAGATTTCTAGTATCTTGGTTGCTCTTTGCATTTATAGGCACCAACTGCAGATGGCGCTTATAGGTGCTTTTTGTGTATATACCTAAGTTAACAAGATATATTGAATTTATTTTTATTAAATAGTATTGCCAATCTGAAATTTACCAGTTCAGATTTGGAAGCTAAGTACTTATACAAGGTGATGTTTAGAACCTTACACTTACCTCATTACCCTATTATTTACCCAATGTGGAGACATATGCCAATTTCAAATAACACTAAAGTATCGGCATACGCCGCACCACACAAATTTAATAAATTAATTAATCCGAGACGGTCGTTTCGAGAATGCATGGGATCCTCATTCGATGACTTCGGAAGTGAGTGGTATCAATCCACCAGAAAAGGCTAATTTGGCAGTAGTTTCAATTGAATATGAAATATGTGAAAAAAAATATGGGCCAAATTATGAAAATCTTTTTTATTTAGTTTGGTTAAACGTTCTCGTTTTCATTTAAGATATATTTTTACAGCGAAAGCCACTTTTTTTTAAATTTTATTGGATATGGGGTGCGGAAAGACTTTTGCCGGGACCCCCCTGGCGGTGGGTCTATCTAAATCTAAAGTATCCAATATATTTTATTCAGATCAACGAGTCTTTCTTAGACCATAGCTGTGTGCAAATAATCTCCGACTAACTTCAATTTAGAAAATGATCTTTGTTATTATTTATTATTGATTGAAACTAAGCAAAACGCTCATATAATTCATATTTTAGTATCTATTGCAGGACTTCAAATAGACCGTTGCTATTGTCTGCATCGTATATCAAAAACATATTCATTTCATCCTAAAGTTCAACAGAATTAATATCCTTTTCAACATCGTATGTTAAGGCAGGTTCGTGCTGAGCAAGCAAATAATATAAATGTTACTATACCGTGTTAATTTTTTTTTGGTCGTATTAATAATGCTGAGTTTCTAAAATCGAGTTTGGATAGAATGAATTTTGCCGCCCCCGATAAACGCTGCCGGTATTCAATGAACACTCTGAATACATGGGCGGTACGGTACTGATTGTATTCAAAATAACTAAGTTGTTAAATACTTACCTATTCCAACATTTCAGATTTCCATTCAAAACACACAAAACTTCTAACTAACGAGTTTCGTGAAATGTACCCTGTATAGAGCATATTTATTAAAGCTACAATACCTGTCTCGAATTTTACGAATATAGAGTTACTTGTAAAAATCATTTTCTCAGGAGGTCTATTTATACTTTTCATATTCATTGTGATATAGAAATGGGAAAACGTACACCAACCACAGCCACACGCTACAATGTCGCGGTGCTCTTTCTGTTATTCGCCTTTAGAGATACGGGATGCCTTAAATATTGAATAACGAACCTATTCGCGAAACTTCCTCTTCATTCAGGTCAAGATGTTTCCCTTCCGCCGAACCACATCAAAAGGAAAGGTACACTACGAGCACTTCACTAACCCCGATTCCTTAATATCTACAATGTAGCTTTGATTTTGCAGGCGAACGTTGGTTCGTTTTTGCGGACGCACGAAGTTAAAAACGATTTGCCCCATTTCACAAAGTTAAGCTGGTTTTAGATTTATCTAACCACCAATAAAACTAAACATTTTAAGATATGTAAGTAATATTACACACAGTAATCGACATCCAACAAAGACTACAGTAATTCATTATTGGCACATCAAAGTCTCTGAACATTCAAGTTCTTTATATCGTATCCCTCTTCTTAAGCCTTCTTTGGACTCATTATTCTTATTCTTCTTAGAATCTTGCGTTCTATTGTTCTTAGCTTTTCTTCGTCTTTCTGTGCGAGGAACATCGTTTCCATCCATATTACTAGCGTTTTAGTTATTTCCGAGTGTTTGCAAAGTGTTTTGTCCTTTAGTAATCTTCAGTATCTCCAGAATAGTTTATTTCCTCCCTGGAGTTTATAATACATTTACTCTTGTCTTGATTGATACTCTAGTTTTTGCTTCTTTACTTATTTACAACCCTGCCTTTTTTAACTCTTTTTGCTGAGGTAACTGAATATGGAGATATCGCCAATTTAATCAGATAAAATTGAAGTCAGCTTCAACTTTCAAATTTTAAAAGAAACGCAGTGTACATATGTATATCTTTTATGGGATGATAACACCGGCATCGACAATTACAGACCGATATCAGTTACAGTGAAATCCGATTATAGCGACTCCGCTTATAAGAATCAGTCGGATCTAACAACGAAATATTAAAAGCATTTTTGGAACTGTATATACACTGCCGTTCAATGAAGTTCGGTCATACAATAAAAATCTATTATATCACACTGTATACAATTATTAATACATAAAATTAGAAAAATATTAAGCATACACTCTTTTCTAAGGGATTAAAGCCATAAATTATTATGTAAAGTAGAAATATTGCGACAACCACAATAAAGTCCCTTTTATTATCATTCCAAGAATTTCTCGGAAGTACCGATCTTTCGAAAGGGGTCGTTTGGGGATTCACGCATTATTACGCTGTTTGAAGAAGGATATTCGGGGCGACAAATTGCTGAAAAAATAATTATGAGAAGTTCAACAGTAAATGACATCATACAGCGATATCGAACAACTGGAACTATAGAAAATCGTGTTCGTCCTGGAGCATCTAGGAAAACAACGAACGCTGAAGATTTGAGAATTGTATTATTAAGTAAACGCAATAGAAAATTAACAGCGCCACAAATAGCAGCCGAAGTCAATCGCGGCCGTGAAGAACAAGTTTCGGCGAGTACGGTAAAACGTCGACTTCAACAAGCGGACCTTCATGGACGCATTGCCATTCGAAAACCCTTATTACGTCGGGGCAACAGAGCAAGACGGCTACAGTGGGCCCGTTCTCGTCTAGATTGGTCGTTAGATGATTGGAAACACGTGCTTTGGAGTGACGAGTCAAAGTTTGAGGTTTTTGGGCAAAATCGACGAGTTTATGTCCGAAGATCTAAAACCGAAAAAATGATCCCTGACTGCTTTGTGCCAACAGTGAAGCAAGGGCGTAGTTCTGTGTTAGTGTGAGGATGTTTCTCCTTTGCTGGGACGGGAGATTTATGCAGAGTGCAGGGTGTAATGAGGAAGGAAAATTATTTTGTAATACGCCAGAATCATGCAGTGCCATCAGGATTGCGTATAATAGGCCGTAACTTTACATTCATGCATGACAACGACCCAAAACACACTGCGTTAGTGTGTAAGAACTATCTAAAGGAGCAAGAAGAACAGCACACCCTGAAAGTAATGACATGGCCCGCACAAAGTCCAGATTTGGACCCTATAGAGTTGTTGTGGGATGAACTGGACAGGAGGATCCGAAAAATATGCCCAACTTCACAAGAACATTTACGGAATATTCTGCAACATGAACGGATTAATATTCCACAATCCGTTTTAACAAAACTTATCGAAAGAATGCCTAGAATAGTTCGAGCGGTGATTAACAGCGAAGGAGGTTTTTTCGATGGAAAAAAAATATAATGTTCAGTATGTTATATTAGGCCAGAATAACTTTTTATTTATTTATTTTTTGTTTCTGTAACCTTTTCATGTTTTTTACTAACCGACCAAACTTCTCTGAACGGCAGTGTACACTTTAATTCTTTTAAAACAATAGCTGAAGCTATCATTAATTTATAGACTGTTTACTTTATTTTTTTCCTTTATCGCATTTGATCTTCACTTAGCGTATTTTATTTTTCTTATATTTGTGTGTTCGTAAAGTGTGATGTTTAGTTATACATTTCCTGTACTTGGGTTTTACCTGTAGGAAATAAATTATTATTATTATTATTTACAGAAACATTTCGACTAATACAAAAATCTGCTAAAGAACAACAGAACGTTTAACATGACTTAACGCCATCTTCATATTGAAGCTCAGACCTCCCTCATACAGCCAATAAAAGGCAAGATAAAAATATTCAACAAGTATTCAACCAATCGAGTATTGTTAATTGTATACATGGTAATGCAGAATACTTTGGTTTCCTTTGTTCTCAACAATGCTCGCCCACAGAATTAATATACCAAAATCGATAGATTTTTCGTTTTCTATTAAACCAATTCCATAGCCAGTTGTATTTGCACAACAAATGTTAGGAGCGTTCTCCAACACTAAATACACTAAAACCTAAGTATCTTATCTATATATTTCTATTATAGATTCACAAGTGTCTTTTCTCTTCTTTAAAATTGTAAGCTCTCCACAAATAGAAGCTGTTGGAATTACTTTTTTTCAAATTGGTTATAACCTGGCCTGAAAAGACCTAAAATACTGGCTCTATAACTTGCACAAAAATCTTTAGATCTAGAAAGTTCCTTTTATGTCCAATCATTTCCGTATACATACAGACCAACGTTCATTAAAAAACATTTTTAAACGTTTTTCTTGCTTTTATAACGAATCTTATAACAGCCCTGTGCTCGATTGTTATTCTTAAATTATCCAGTTCTGACCGTGACATTATTCTTCTCCGTGAAACGCCCTTCCTGTCGTACGTAGATTTAAAATAACTTGCCCCGTTTAGTACTTACGTAGAAATAAAGCAAATGGACATACGGCACATTATTCCACCACAATGGATTATGAAAGTTTCAAATGACATCCGCGCAAAGTAGGTCAGATATCCATCCCATAAACCTGATTCCGTAACCAGGCTGGCTGCATCGATGTGTAAGTACGTAATGAGGAGAACAATTTAGTCCATTCCGAATATATAATGCATGAGGACGCTTATGGGACGTAAGGATGTACGTATTTACGCCAGGACTTTACGTAAATCGTATTACATTAAGCGAGCAAAATATTATATAAGCGAATATTTTTACTCACTGGAAATGTTTTGATCCCATAAAATGAACAATCTGTCGTTCGTTTCACAAACATTTTGAATTACTTCGGTAAGTTATTGTTTTGACGTATTTTTTTGGAAAGAGGCGTGGAAAAATAATTAGATAAGAAGAACGTGGAGGAAAATCTACTACACGGTTATCAAGAAATTCGTGTAAGAGGTTCGTTGTTTGTAGCGTTTTAGGAGCTGTGGCTTTATCATCTATCCGTTAGTTCGTTATCAATCATCATGCAACTGGACTTAGAAAGGTTTGCAACAAGTCATTATGATGTTCTCCGGAGTTTACCGTTTCATGAAGAAATAGTGGAATAAGAATTCTTCTCCGTGAAGCTGCTATCCAAATACCAAGCTTTTCTAAATGAAATGTATGTTTCACATCATATGAGCTCTCGTTGGACCTTATACGCATGATTTGTATGTTAACAAATCAAGTTTCATCAATTGCGGTATTGCACAGTATTTGAAAATTTGGTTTACATTAAAGAAGAAAAGTTTCTTCTATCCTTTAGAATGAACGACATTTTATATGTACACTGTCGTTCAGAGGGGTTCGGTCGGTTGGTAAAAAACATGAAAAGGTTACAGAAACAAACGAAACTAAAAACAAAATGCAATTCTATTGTATGTACAGGTAAAAAAGACAAAATCAATAAATAAAAAGTTATTCGGGTCTAATATAACATACTGAACATTATATTTTTTCTTCATCGAAAAAACCTCCTTTGCTGTTAGTCACCGCTCGAACTATTCTAGGCATTCTTTCGATAAGTTTTGTTAAAATGGATTGTGGAATATTAATCCATTCATGTTGCAGAATATTCCGTAAATGTTCTTGTGAAGTTGGACATATTTTTCGGATCCTCCTGTCCAGTTCATCCCACAACAATTCTATAGGGTTCAAATCTGGGCTTTGTGGGGGCCATGTCATTACTTTCACGGTGTGCTGTTCTTCTTGCTCCTTTAGATAGTTCTTGCACACTAACGCAGTGTGTTTTGGATCGTTGTCATGCATGAATGTAAAGTTACGGCCTATTATACGCAATCCCGATGGCACTGCGTGATTCTGGAGTATTGCAAAATAATCTTCCTCCCTCGTTACACCCTGCACTCTGCATAAATCTCCCTTCCCAGCAAAGGAGAAACATCCCCACACTAACACAGAACTACGCCCTTGCTTCACTGTTCGCACAAACCAGTCAGGGATCATTTTTTCGGTTTTAGATCTTCGGACATAAACTCGTCGATTTTGCCCAAAAACCTCAAACTTTGACTCTTCACTCCAAAGCACGTGTTTCCAATGATCTAACGACCAATCTAGATGAGAACGGACCCACTGTAGCCGTTTTGCTCTGTTGCCCCGACGTAATAAGGGTTTTCGAATGGCAATGCGTCCATGAAGGTCCGCTTGTCGAAGTCGACGTTTTACCGTACTCGCCGAAACTTGTTCTTCACGGCCGCGATTGACTTCGGTTGCTATTTGTGGCGCTGTTAATTTTCTATTGCGTCTGCTTAATAGTACAATTCTCAAATCTTCAGCTTTTGTTGTTTTCCTAGATGCTCCGGGACGAACACGATTTTCTATAGTTCCAGTTGTCCGATATCGCTTTATGATGTCATTTACTGTTGAACTTCTCATATTTATTTTTCAGCAATTTGTCGCCCCGAATATCCTTCTTCAAACAGCGTAATAATGCGTGAACGTTTTTCTACACTGGTAGGCTTGCCACGTGCCATTTTG
>LR736861.1:5600473-5619305 GCA_902654985.2 Oryctes borbonicus | reverse complement strand
ACGCATTGCCATTCGAAAACCCTTATTACGTCGGGGCAACAGAGCAAAACGGCTACAGTGAGCCCGTTCTCATCTAGATTGGTCGTTAGATGATTGGAAACACGTGCTTTGGAGTGACGAGTCAAAGTTTAAGGTTTTTGGGCAAAATCGATGAGTTTATGTCCGAAGATCTGAAACCGAAAAGTGATCCCGAACTGCATTGTGCCTACAGTGAAGCAAGGGCGTAGTTCTGTGTTAGTGCGGGGATGTTTCTCCTTTACTGGGACGGGAGATTTAGAGTACAGAGTGCAGGGTGTAATGAGGAAGGAAAATTATTTTGCAACACTCCAGAATCATGCAGTGCCATCAGGATTGCGTATAATAGGCCGTAACTTTACATTCATGCATGACAACGATCCAAAACACACTGCGTTACTGTGTAAGAATTATCTAAAGGAGCAAGAAGAACAGCACACCCTGAAAGTAACGACATGGCCTCCATAAAGCCCAGATTTGAACCCTATAGTGTTGTTGTGGGATGAACTGGACAGGAGGATCCGAAAAATATGCCCAACTTCACAAGAACATTTACGGAATATTCTGCAACATGAATGGATTAATATTCCACAATCCGTTTTAGCAAAACTTATCGAAAGAATGCCTAGAATAGTTCGAGCGGTGATTAACAGCAAAGGAGGTTTTTTCGATGAAAAAAAAATATAACGTTCAGTATGTTATATTAGGCTTTTATTAACCTTTTATTTATTTATTTTTGTCTTTTTTACCTGTACATACAATAAAATTGCATTTTGTTTTTAGTTTCGTTTGTTTCTGTAACCTTTTCATGTTTTTTACCAACCGACCGAACTCCTCTGAACGGCAGTGTACATCTATGTATGATGACGCTAATAAAAACGAAACCGGTTATAGCAGCGAATATTGTTTGTTTAATTGACATCGTCCTTTGGCAATAGTGACGATCGGAACGACATGAACGATACTGAATAAAAACGGGGAATTACCGGCTTATCTGCGTACAGGGCCAGGGAATTAATTTCCGAAGGAAATGAGGCTAGCAAGAGAGAATATATTGGTAGGTAGCGGGGATGGGTACTGATATTTTCTCCCTTGCTTTTCTCACCCCGTTTCTTTCAGAAATTAATTCCCTGACTGTACGTGTTTTGCAAAATAAATGTTAAAGCACTATTCTGTTACACTAGTTTCGTGGCTTGAAGTTGTTTATTTGGTAAGACTTATACCATACACTATCGTTACCTTTACTAATTGTAAGCGTAAAACACGTTGTTCCGTTTTTAGCATAACACGCTGTATATGAAGACCCACTCCATCTCTTGGAGCTTCTTAAGTGATGCAAGACCGCGACTGAAACTCTTTTTCTATTTTTAGGTGCTCAGAAGTTATTTTGGAGAAAGAAATTTGGGGAGAATTTTTTCTCCAATTTCTAGGGCCGATTACACCCTTTCGATATGCATCTTTGCCTTAACGAAAGGTGCCGTTGAGTAACACACGGGTTTACAGATGGACAAAGTTTCATCACAATAAGTGAGGGTACCTCGCAGCGTACGCAAATAATGGATTCAACAAACGATACCATTTATTTGAAAAAAAAAATGCATTTATCATCTCAAACAATCCTTAACGAAAGCCCTTTTCCCTACGATCTTACATTTTCATCACTTGGCACCCGTTGCCTAACCTCAGAAGTGTAGCTTGGAACGTGCACAGTCGCTATAGCTTGCTCGGAGCCTCTCTGAGGTGTGGTTTGACTAAATGCCACGGTCTCATTTTCACTATCTCCATATTGTCTCCTCTTCTTAAATTTATAAATAAGTATGATGATAATCACTACAAGAATAAGTGCAGTAACAGTACCTACTGCAATTAAAATTGCAGTTGCAGCGCCTAAAACAATAAATTGTTGATAAAATTATGACCTATAATTGAATGAAATAGATTGGTGAAACGCTACCTGATAATATAAGGGTCTCACTAAGCACAATTATGCGAGATTGGATGTTAATACCGTCGACGTAAAAGACTACGCAAGTCCAATTTCCCACATGTTCCGATTGGACGTTGTTCAGTCGTATACTGCAATCCCCGTAATTAAATCCTTGTCCAATATAGACAATTCTATGGAGAAAAAAGATTGGAATTCGAGATTTTAAACATTAATGCTTCGGGAACGGTTAAATATAGGATGACGATACTTTTTGTATTGAAAAGATCAGGATGAGCGCTTTACAACTAAAAAAAAAAGCTTTCTAGCTTTAGACGTCCCACTCTGAGGCCAGTCGAATAAAATTGGCCTGTTCTCAAGGTTGAGTCATTTATATACATAGTCCAAAGGATTATCTCAACAAATAATTTCACCTTTGTAAGTTTCAAAGAACCACAGTTCCCCAATTAAAGCTGCGTTGCTAATTCAAATGACAATTTCGTATCTAGAACCGTGTAATAAATGAACAAGGAGAACTTACTCTGATGTGTTCAAGGTTTCGTAGATATAGTAAGATGCATTAGCTGGCGAAGTATAAAGGCACTTTCCAATGGGGATTCCCGGATCACCCCCTGTTTTACAAACCAGCTCAACATCATCACCCTCGTTGATTAGAATTTCGCGATCATGAATTATTGTATCTGTAATCTTTACCTTAAACAAGATTAAACTAATTTTACCGGAATGCTGCTTCAGATACTTTAATAATATGCAGTACCTCGACTTGGATATCATCAAGTATATATTCGTTGTCTCTAGCAAATGAACAGGTCCATGTGCCAATATGTTCATCCAGTATCTGAGTTATGGTATATGAACACTGCCCTATACGGATCAAGTTTACTTTCTCAAGCGGTGGGTAGTATCGTATTCCGTCGGGGGCCGTTATGTGACAATAAGCTGCGGAATATGGCACTTCACAGCCAATTTCTACATTGGTAGAACCTAGGTTAGTTGCTAGAGTAAAATTTCTCCGGTAGTTTGGAATTGGTTCTTCTGATACTGTAGATGTAGATAGGATTTTTCGTAAGTAATTTTGTTTTTTTTTTTTTACCACGTAAGGGTTCAAAAGGTTTGAGTATTACAATATCTTACCTGTACCAATTCTAAGGTACAAATTATGACCCCAATTTCCGATTTGACATTTCCAGAGGCCAAGTTCGCTAACACTCACCGGTTTAGGAATCTGTAAAGATGATAAACATCAGCAATTACGGTTTCCTTCTTCCATTCGACGAGACAAATTGCAGTACCTCAATTCCACATATGCGGTTTGTAAAATCCGTCGCAAGGGTGGTATATCGCTCCGTTGCTCTGCCTGGACGGATTACGAAATCGTTTCCGCTGGGATTCGTAATCACGCAGTAGGAAACTGACAGTGAATTAGGGTTGTTTATTATCTGACAACCAAGCCGGTAATGATCGCTCTCTTCGATAACCCAGCCTGATGCCGATGCGGGTTCTGAAAAGTATCAAGTTCAAAGATGTATTGTATAAATTGTACCGTAAAAAGGGGGTAAATCGGATCATTTTTCCAATTTGAGATTATGCAATTTTTTTTAGTACTTAGACATGGGATAACTTTATTATCCTGGTGAAAGAGAGGAACATTTTAAAACATTTGAATTCAATTCTAACTCGATTTAGGCGAATGGAGTCAACTGAACTGTTTAAAAAAAAATAATTATTAGCTTTTAAAAAACTACAGGTAGAAGTAAACAATTAAAGATATATGCATGGTTTTTATTGGAAATAAAATAAAAACAAGAAACTTGATAACAATAATAACAAAAATAATTTAAAAATTTGCATAGATAAGAATAAACACCTTTTAGCACAAATTGATCTTTCTGTTGAGAAGAATGGTAAACGTACAAATTCAATTGTTTCGTAGGTTTTGCTTTTAAACAGTTGCCATGCAGATAAAACAAATAATGGACTTACTTTGGTCAAGTAGCAGTACTTGACCAAAGAAATACCAATAGGACTATTTGGAACGATTTGCAAAGGTAAATTACACCTTTGCCACTAATAACCAATCACTTACTTTTTCTTCTTTTTTCTCTTAGGAAAGATAATCGTTATTTTGTTTAGTTTGGGAATATTTTGGCGTGTTCTCTTCCACTTCACTAGCTAAAATATTTGGTATTTCAGTTTCACTATCAGAATTTTCGTTTTGGGGTTTTCATTTATTTATTTATTATCGTCGATATTTTTTGTTCCCATGGTTCCAATTTTCGCTTTAGCAAATCTCTGAGTGGCTACGTTTCACTGCCATACAGCACTGCGGTACGCATAACAGTGTCATGTTTCCTCTCTTAATCTTCTTGTCTTTCAACAAACTATTCAAACTTCCTACCTTTGCTTCCGTTCATCTGCTCTCAATCTCCTCCTCCTCTTAATCTGGCATTGCTAACTATCTTCACTCCTAGATATGCGATCGTCTCAAACCTTTAAAGTTTACATATTTTGTCGACGCCTTGGATCTTGTATGGATCGTTTAATACTCTGACCTCACTTAACAGCAAGCCTCTCTTTGTGACTGGAGACAAAGCCAACGGCAAATTTTTTTCCTGGGATATTAACTTTAAATCGTGAAAAAATTTGGCTTATCTACTTAAATAAGACTTTACTATTGAACGCGGACCATACATATCAAGCAGAAATCCCCATTCAATATTCAGTTTTGAAAATCAGCTACTCGCCTTATGAAGTTAGTAGTTTACTTGTTGCGGAAAATATTTGAGAGACTAGAGTTTCAAGTACACAATTCGGTAAGTAATGAAAGAACACGATCAATCAATTGTTTGTACATAAAGGTGACCAACCCTGCTTTACAGGATTAAAAATTTTAAAACGAATTTTTAATCCTGTTCCACCCGCTGGACTTAATTACCCCACGGCAATAATGAATATGTAATTGCAAATGTGACTACTTTACCTCCTACTACCAACTTACCATCTATTGTTAACTCGAAAATGAATTCTATTGGCTCCATGGTGTAACTTACGCTGGCAAGACAACGCCATATGCCTAGATCCGCTATCGTCACGATAAATTTGTAAGTACACGCGGTAGTGGTCACCAAATCTCCATTTGGATGAAATATTTTGCAGAAATCTTTGCTGACAGCTGATGTGCCACACGTAAAATATTGAGTAACACCCGGAACAACTTTGATACTAGTGTACAATTCTTCATGCTCATAATCTAAAATAGTTACAACGCAATTTTTCGGCGCTTATTGCTTAATTGACTTTAATAGAATTTACCGTATGGGACCACCTCAAATGAAGCTTGGTTATAGTTATCGAAAGCATCGGTTACAGTTAAAGTCCAATTAATAGGGTCGTAAAGGGAAAAGTTCGTCAATTTGAATCCGCATAGATTTTGCCCTAGACCGGACATTCTCCCAAATAGATTGTATTCATCCTAACGAAGAAATATTAGTAATTAATAACTTTACACGGTTCGGAAGTCAATATTCTCGCATCGCAAAGAATTTTATTTACCTCAAAATCTTCAGGTTTTGTCACAGCCGTAGATTTTGGATCTAGTTCAAAAACAATATCTTCCTCATCTTGAGTAAACACCGCGCTACACGTCGCTAGATTGTCACCAACGTCAGTCATGTATTGCAGATAAGAGCCGCTCTCTCGAACGTAGATACGTTTTTGTAGAACGGAAGCTGAGTCTATAATCGAAATGTTAATAATTTGAATCTATAGTAGTTCTATGTATTTCTTCTGTACTCTCCGTATAGGAAACTTATATCTCGTTTTTGTTTCAAATGCTTATTATTTAAAGAAAAATTGATATTTCTGGTAAACAATATTAACAGAAAGCACTTGAATGTGGCATCCAAATGCAGGACCTGCGTTAGTAGGTTGTAATTTACGAACATATTCTAGTAAAAAGCATATTTGAGACCTTTTTAATGCGAGAAAATCGTCCAAAATTGTTTACTTTGAGACCATTTTCATATTATGTTGTTTATATGAATGTTGTCTCGCGAGATATATTAAAACGCTGGAAATAATTTGTGAAAATCTCTCATCGTTTAATATAAGCTTCAGTTGAATATGGTTGAATAATTGAAGGTGGTTATCAAATGTAGTCACGTATGCCAGTGTTGCTCAATTATTTTATTCTTAAACAAATAGAATGGAAAATATACAATTTAAAAATATTCCAAAAACCTTATGTAGTAAAATATTCAAAATACTTACAAATATTACAAGGAAAAAGTAAAACTACAATAATTGTTACCGAATACATACTAACACACGGCACCTTTAAGATTGTCATGTTATTAAATAAATAGGTCTATATGTCGTATCTGTTATATTCAAAGATATTCAAAATTTCGTAAAGTATGATGGATTTATTTAAGTCGCTTTGCATGTTTTACAACCTGCCGAATTGATAATTTAGGTCCTTGATAGGTCCTTGATAAATAAGGTTAATTTCAATGTTCAAGGTGACTAGACATAAGATATGATGTAAGGTAATAAAAAAATACTAATGCCCCACTATTTTCGAATATTTAAAACTAAAATATTGTAGTAGGTTAGATTTAAATTATTTTATGAAGCACAAAGTTTTGATCTTTTTATGTTTGTAACAGATGAGCATATTTTAATAAGATTACGAAGCTAACGATAATCACATTGTTGTATTCTAATAATATAACAGAATCTAAATTAACAAATAACCTTTACATGTTATCACCATTAAAGGTTATTGAAATCTAGATTGCACATCAACAATGATTTTAACTTTATAAATATAAAACGTACAGGCTGTCACTTTTACGCTGTTTTTTTTTTATGTTCAGTCTCGCGTAGATGTTTTGCCACTGCTAATTGCTCGATTCTTTTAAATCTTGCGTCCCTTTCGTGTTCCTTTACCCTTAGCGCGACAGCTTTTCCTGTTTGTCCGACGTAGCACTGCCCGTATTGACCTGTAATCTGAGAGATCCAGAACAACGCAAGGATGGAAGAAAATAAGATGAAGGAGCAACCCGAGGCACTGAAGAACGTTGTGGTTGGCTACCTGCAGACGAGACGAAAGTATTTGCCTTGAGGATGAACTACGTCATTGCCCCCAACAAGATACCTACAGAAGAAATCATAACAGAAGTAGTTATCAAAGTAATTCGAAACGTCGAAACAGAAGAAGCAAGCAGAGCATTGAAGAACTCAAAAACACTGAAACGTAACCTTTCCAGGCAGAAAGAAGCGGCACTAACAAATTTGAAAACTGAAGAAAACATAGTCATCCACAAAGCAGACAAAGATAATGCCACTGCACTGCTGAATAATGAGGATTACCGAAAGAAGATGAGTGAATTACGTGACGAAAACATCTACAAGGAAGTAAGCAAGGATACGACGGAGAAGATCACAGAAACAGTAAAAGAGAGCATAAAGAATTCATCCATACTCAAGGAGGTGCAGAACAAATTGCTACCAAGAGCCACTAAACCACCCAGGCTGTACGGAATACCAAAAATACATAAAGAAGGAGTGCCACTGAAACCGATTATAAGCAATATTGGATACATCGCTATTTACCAACACACCTACAGAAGACGCACTAGCTATACTAGCAGAACTTGGACCAGTAAGAATACGTTTATGTACGACAAATTTCTTGTACAACGGAAAGTGCTACGAGCAGAAGAGTGGAAGAGCGATGGGAAGCCCTCTATCTCCTGTAATAGCCAATTTGTTAGTGGAAGCATTTAAAGAAGCCATGAGCTCGAGCGAAACAAAACCGCTCGTCAAATATACTTTTGTAATATGGCAACACGGAGAAGAGAAATTACAACATTTCTTGGAACACTTGCAGCACCTAGCCATTAAATTCACCATGGAAAAAGAACAAAATGGAAATCTGCCCCTCCTTGAGTAATGGTGAAGAGAACGGAAGAGGGAATGCTACAATATGCAGTGTTTAGAAAGAAGACGCACACCGATAGATATCTACATGCGAGATTTCGCCATCATCCGATGCAGAAGACGGCGGTATTTAAAACCTTATTATCCAGAGCCGAAACCATCAGTGGTGAACTACATCTAGCCTGTGAGAAGGTACATCTGGAAAAAAAACTGAAGAAGAATGGTTACACTGACATTAACATAAGAAGAGCCACTAGGAAGAAGATGTCTCAAGAGACGATGCAGAACCAGAGAGAGGGATGGCGTGATTACCATACATAGCGGGAGTCAACGAAAATGTAGGACGAATCCTGAGGAAACACAACATACGGAATTGCAAAGTCAAACCAGCAGCATCTACCGACCGCTAAGGACAGGATAGAGAAATATCGCAAAGAAGGTATCTACAAGAGAACAATCTCAATGCGAGCGCTCCTACGTCGGACAAACAGGAAGAGCTATCGCGGTAAAAATAAAGAAACGTGGAAGGGACGCAAGACTTAAAAGAATCGAGCAATCAGGGAAGCCATAGAAATAGAAAAGAACAAGACCGCCAACAGAGAAGAAGGGTACCACTTTAGCAACACGTGGAACCTGATATCAGGCTTTGAGTGATAAAAAACTTACCAATTAAGTTAAAAAAAAGATAATTCATAGCGAGTCTGTGTGAATGATTCATAATTAACTAAAAAGGAAAAACTCTTTATTGGAAAAGCTAGCTCCTTTTTTATTTAATTAAATCAAAAGGTTGGCAATACTGGTCATAATGTGCCTAATATCAGACATGTACTAAATTCCCAAGAAACCGCTATACCTTTGTTTATACTTCCTACTACAACGGATAATATGAAATTCGCCGGAAGTGACTTTTTAAATGAGCGCGGAACCAAGTTCAAATAATGCCTCTCTCTGGCAGATACTCCGGATAAAGCCAAGACGTTGCTGCTTGGGTATTTGAACAAGCGCCGAATGTAAATAGTCACGTCTTATATATGTTTTGTGCTCGGCAATATAGTATACTACAACTATGTTCATGTATGGTAAATATACGGACCGGTTTTGGTTTAATCTTTCCGCTAGTAGAACACTGGCGAAATACAGGACAAGACGTAGGAAGCTATTTTGTCAATCTAACCCCCTCTCTCCTACGTCCCTGTATCCCGCGATAAATTGCAAACTTATACACAAACGCCGAACTATATACTCGTTTCTAAATACGCTACAGCGAAAAGGAAATTGCCTTACGTATTCCATTAAACATTCAGATTAGTGTAAATATTAATGGGGCGAATTTATTTACCGCTTTCGTGATTCAGGCGGGAATTGTCTCGGATGTATGATGACGTCGTGTTATTTATTTTCAAATGATTTAGATTTATAGCCTTAAAACCGAAAAATATTATATTTGCATTTGTTTTTAATCCGAAATGCGTTAAATAATGGGCGTATAACATCAAACGCCGACGTGCCAGATTTGAATTGGTGATACCAAATTTTTGTTTCGTGAATTCTACTATTATTCTAGACAAATCCAAGAAGCTATCGAAATCCACAAACATCTGAAAAATTTCAATAGAGGCGATGGTTACATATTACATTTTTATTGAATATCACTCCTATCCTCCAATCCCAATCCGTCTCTGCTCCGGCGGTCTCGTACGTTCCGTTTCCGCATCCAACCTTATAAAGAAACCTAGACCCTCGACCCAGGGCGACGACGATCATTCTTTTCACAACATGTAATAGTTCAGAAGAAGCTCCATGCAACTGAGAGCGAAACATCGACAGACTCATGCGGTTTCAATCGGGAAACCAAGATTCTTCAAGAGACTTGTTGAAATATAATTTACAACGGCGACTAAATTTTAAAATTCTGCATGACTTTAATGACCACTTATATACTTTTAGGCATTGCACCCATCCATTTTTTTCCACACTCCTTGTATTTTGGCTTGGTTGGTGATCTTTTGGTTAAGTTTTTGCAACGTGTGACAAATATTCGATTGGATTTAGGACCATTTTCGTGTTTCGACTCGACTCACTAGTTTTATCAAGCTGTGTGATGGACATCGTTATCTTGTTGGAAAGAATGCTCTTTTGAAAAAAGTTTTGCATACGGTGGCCTTAATGTCGCACTTTTAACTATGTGTTTGGCTGTTCATACAAACGTGATATGCGAGCGCTTCCCCAACGACTTGTCGTGACATGCACGAACAATGACCTAATAGAATGGCGTACACCATGACCAGTTACTGTTCTGTTTTGTGTGAAGTGAAATTAAAGGGAAGAGCAAAAGTGTAGCACAGCACTGAGTTAACTTTAACACTGGAACTTGATCTCTTCAATGGCACCAAACAACCTATTATTTACACTTTTTTGATTAAGAGTATGCTGTGAGAATTGCAGTGGAGTACAGTGCATAATTAATTAATAAATAATTAATTCATTTCAAATAATAAAAAGCTTTTTCGATAATATGGAAGAAATTTACAGCGAAATGTCAAGCCGTAAACATATAATTATTGAAAGTTAAAAGCTTTGCACGTTTCTAGCTTAAAGTTTAATAACGTTTTTGATTTGAATGAGAAATGCGCCGTAGCTTAGTTTCGAGAATATATTTATAAGTAATGACAACTTGTTATGCGACTTTATTCGCATTTATCCCACACGATCCCATAATGTGACATATCCCTAAAAATCAAATGAATGAAGTGTGCATGCCAATTTTTATGTAATTTTCAATTCTGACAATTAAATTCGATTAAATTGTACATGTTGAAATGCTTCTTCATATCAAAATAATCCTTGTTGTAGGTAAGTATTATCTACCTTATTTTTGTATTACATTTTTGACCTAGAAACAAAAATTCGTAGCATGATTAGCATCATTCAAGATGTGGATCTATTACAAAATGAAACCACAAAACATCAATATCTTTGCTAACACACAGATAACCTTAGAGCAGAACACGTCTTATTGTTAGAAGTCTACTTTTGTGTAACATACTAGATTTATGAGGTTTTGTAGAGTTTCCTGTACTCCTTGTTTAATTACCAAAATTCATTAAATAATTATTGTTATGCCTTTCTGTTGTCATTGTCAATTTTCAAATTGTCTACATAATAATTTGTCCTTGACATTTTTTCATTGGATTACTCACTAAATCATTTGGTTCGAACTTTTATTTTGCTCATCTTATTATTGGAGATAGAGGGTAGCTTTAAATTCGGCAAAGTTGCCAAAATTGTGTTTGTTGTGAATCCGAAAAGAAAATGGATCTGCGACCAATGACGTCCTTGATTAAGAAAAACAAAATGGAAAATGCAAATTTTCTTCGTTTCGCCTTTATTAATAAATACATCGCCAATGTTCCTATTTCTTATCGGCATCATATTGGATTTTGACACCACCAAGAAGAGACTTTTTTTCGATTCCAACTGTATTAACATATGGGCAAAAGTTTTCCATATTATGCCTTAATTAACGAATTCATCGAGAATTGTCCTTTATACACCGAAGAAACGAATTTAAAATTTAATAAAACCAACACACACTACAAGTGCAAGTATAACTTTACAAAATTTCGAAAAACGAATGGCATTTTTTTAAATGAACATTTTGAAAAACAAATAAAACAAAATTCCGAAACGTAAATTGATTATTATTAAAAAATATAATTAAACCAGCATACCGGAATAATAAATTAAACTTTAAATTAATTACAAAACCGGTTAAAGAAAAGTAGAAGAGGTACTCTTCATACCAGTGAAATTAACTAAATATATATTTAAAGATTAAATAAGGTAGCCAAAAATGTCGTACATCAACGAAGAAAAACCAAATCTTTTAATTATTTTTTATTCATCGATTTGAAATATAGCAATACCGGATATTTACAACTGTATCTAGAGCAAGAACAGCCATGGTCGAGAATCGATCGTTTACCAAATCTCGAAATGTTTGTTATCAAGAATTTAATCAAAAATCAACAGGATATTTTGTAAATGGTAAATTGAAGGTGGGTTTTTATTTTGATTGAATATGTGGTTGTGTTCCAATAAGTGTTGGACGAAATGGGAACAGTTGGTCGATTCGGGTTAACTTCTATTAACATAGTTGCAACTGCAGCAACCATAAGTAATATCACACGCTCCTCTCTTCTTTAATTTTTCTATCTGGTCTGGGGGTGTGATGTTTTAAATAATACTTTAAAGTGATCTCGAAATGGGATAGTAATTCGATGGAAGAACGGACCAGTGTATAGAAGAGAGACATAATGTTTTTTCATGAGGTGATGTTGGAATGTTGGTATCGTTAAAACAAATGAATCTCTTAGTCTTCCTACATTGGATCTTGGCAAGGCCGTTATATTCATTAATACACAATTGGGCACCCTTTCCAACACTTTGAACTGCCCTTTGTATTGCTCTTCTAGGAATTACTTCGAAGGATCAAATATGTTGTATTCCCGAACGTTGCGCGACTAAAAAAAAATTTAACATATCTCGTTTCTCTTCGCCAAACATTTTCTTTATTATTTATAAACGATAATTGAAATATTTGACAATTTTAAATTTCATGGCTTATTGTTAACATGGTTGAAATTAGAAAAAAAGTTCTTTCTCTCGCTTTCAAAATCCAATATGGTGGCGATAAGAAATAAGAAAGTTAATGATGACCAGAAAGAATCGAAACATCACATAAATTAAACCATTAGATAAGAGATCGAAAGTGGTCTCGAGAATGGTTTTTGGTTTTTCTCTGTAAGCCCAAATAAAGGTGCTAGAGGTCGCATTTTTTTGTTTCGAATGGCATTTGTTACAAGTTCATTTTCTCTTCGTGTTCATAATAAATAAGAACTTTAACAACTCTTCCAAATTTGAACCTACTCTCTATTTCCAATAATGAACGAGATTCCCATTGTGAGGGTCGAAACCTTACCTCAGTATATTTGAGATAATAGAGAAGTATGCTTAAATAAGTCTCTCAATTTATATTTTTCCGTTTGTAATACAATAGAGGATGTTCAAAGTTACCCTAAGGCAGGTGTTTCTAACCTAAAGCAGTCGCATGTTTAATTGTTGCAGGTACGATTGTCACCGTCTGTCTGGTAACCCTGCTTCCGACCCGTGCACGCACTCATGTATTAGATTTGGTACCATTAATAGATGGGTAAGATTCTTAAGTTTTAAATATCCATATACGAAAGGAATGTGAGAAATTTTGTTTTGTTAATGTGTTCAGCACCGTCCGGGATTCAGCTCCAATCTCCTCTATCGCATCAAATTTTCGCCACTTCACACAGAATTTGATATTGGTTTGCACTCTTCCCTACCTTGAGTTTTCACTAGATTGAGGTGACCCCGGGCTCATTCAATTCGCGTGTTAATTGTAATTTTAATAAATACTGGAATATCTTTTTCCGTTACAGCCATAACGATTTACCGGGTAATCTCTACCAGCTTCTGCACAATAACTTGGCGAACTTCAACTTGCATCAGAACCTCAGCCAGGACCCTCTGTTCGGTACAAAGAGTTGCAACACTTGCTACACGGACCTTCCCAGGTTGCGGAAAGGCAAAGTCGGAGCGCAGGTGCCAGATCAATATTTTTTTCTTGTAGCGAACATCGTTAGCTCTTCACGCATGTGTTTTGTGAATATTTTAGTTTTGGGCAGCCTACGTAAGTTGTGACACTCAATATAAAGATGCTTTGGCGAAGACCATCGAGCAGATTGATGTAATCAAACGGTTGGTCAAAAAGTACCCATCAGATCTTGAGTTCGTTACAACGGCTGATGGTAGGTGTATCGTTACGCTTGTCTAGAATTGGTTTACTTTCTTTTTCTTTCCATACTATTCAGGAATAATGAATGCTTTCGAAGAGGGGAAGATTGGCAGTTTAATAGGAGTAGAGGGTGGTCACTCGATGGACTCACGTCTGGGCGTTTTGAGAATGCTCTACGATCTGGGAGTGAGATACATGACTCTAACCCACACTTGTAACACTCCATGGTAAGTTACTACTATACGGAATTGTGGAATAAAAATGAAGAGCTACTGTATTACCTGAATCTGAGGTTATTTATGTGAATACACGGGATATTCACTGTTCCGGTGTATCTTAAAACCGCTTTTGTCACCATTGATGTACGGATTTCCCTGAAGAATTCCCTAATCCCCAAATACTCTGCAACTGTGAGCTGTGGGTGTAGGAATCGATGATAATTGTTCAAAATATAAGTTACCATTAAAAAAAATAAATGTATTGATTATTGAAAAGTTCCAAAACATTTTTAACACCCTGTATGCCTTTTATATCTTAATCTGTGCAAACTTTTTGCTATAACATCTACGAAAATTGTATTTTTTAGAGGTCTATGCCCCATAAAAATTAATACTTCGATCTCAACGCGAAACAGGCTAAACAATTGTTTTAATAATTATATATCTGTAGGGCGGATAATTCCTTCGTCGATGATTCGACACCGATAATCGATCTGACCAAATACGGCGAGGTAAGCGTATATTTTCAATTCTCACAAAAAATAACCAATATTTAACATCGTTTTGTCAATTGCAAGATGGTAGTAAAGGAAATGAATAGATTAGGAATGTTAGTAGACCTGTCTCACGTTTCCCACGGCGTTATGGGCAAGGCGATTCGAGTGAGCAGAGCTCCAGTGATATTCTCACATTCTTCAGCCTACTCAGTGTATGCTCACAATAGGAATGTTCGAGATGACATCTTGGATCTTGTGGTATGCATTTATTATAAATTTACATTAAGTTGAGCCATTACAACTAAAATAAATAATGATAACAGGCTATTTGATTAATTCGGTACAATTGTTTCGGGAATTCGTGGATTGATGAACATGTTTGGCCCTATTCCTACTTTAAAAAATATTTACAAATACCTACTTTTATCGCTTATGTACCCTAAAATATGCGAAATATACGAAATTAAGAGAATAACCTCTTGCCTGTAGCACAAAACAAAAGCTTTCCTCCTGCTTAACAGATTTTTCATATAAATGATTTTGTAAGCACGTTCTCGATTAATTTGAGGTTTCGGTTCTTTCCATAGCGGTAGCGAGCTATATGTTCTTTGGGTCTGGTGCTTATCGTTCGTTTCGTTTGTCCAATCATATCATTCGGTTGGTTGACAATAGGGATCCACAAATTTCCGAAACAATTGTCGTGAACTAATCAAATAACTTGTGTGGTGCCGAGTGTCCTAACACTTTAGAGTTTGCCAATTAAAATGAAAGTAATTAACCTAATAATTAAAAGATTCTTTGCTCTAATATAGAAAGAAAACAAAGGTATTGTCATGGTGAACTTCTACAACAGTTATATAACAGCAAATGTATCTCGTGCTTCCATTGCTGACGTGGCAGGTATTACTTGTTAACTAATTACTACTAAATATTCAAATAACTGTGTTCCCCGCGTCTTATATTCAGCATTATAATCCACATACTTCCTCTAGCACACATAAATCACATAGCCAAGAGGATAGGGCCGGATTATTTAGGATTTGGTTCTGATTTTGATGGCGTTCCCATGTAAGTTTCATATTTCTCTCAAATGTCATATATTGGGCGATCAAATTTTTCCCGATCAGCTCCGAACTGTTCAGAATTAAAAATTTTTCTCAGGGGCATCTTAATTAATTCGCAAAGCTGTACCACTTTATCGATTTAAACAAATCTCTATACTTGATAATATTGTGGTTAGAGCACGTAGAGCCTAGTTTGCCTATTGGAGTTGCAAAATCCATTAAATTTGTGAGAATTCTTTTCTGGATTAGAATGATACAATACAAATTACTATTGAAGGCGCTGCTATTTCAATACATAATTGAGTCACTTGTTAAGTAGGATGCCAACTGGTTTGGAAGACGTCTCCAAATATCCAGATCTCATCGATTACCTTCGAGAAGGAGATCCAAAGCTGTGGACGGATGATAATTTGAAGAAAATAATCGGGCTCAATCTGATACGTGTCTTCAAGAAAGTTGAAGAGGTAGGTACAAGTTTATATTTATAATTTATGCGGTATAAAACGTATTTTAGAAGTGCAAATCATTATACAGCAACAGCATTTGGTTTGGTTAATTTTCATAAATTTGTTATTATTTTTTTTTACGCACAAGTTAAACAAGCCTTACAATAGAATTCGCCCACCATCCCCCCCTCAATTGATGTTTTCCCTTTCCCTTTTTCCTTTTCCCTTCTTCTTCTGTCGTAAAGAGAGTTTGTAGTCCTGGTATTAAAAAAAAAAAGATTTTTCGTAATGTTTATAGTTTGCTCTCACAGATAATAAAAATAATCATTTATTAAAGATTAAATTTCAACGTATTTGGCCAATATATGAAATTATACTTATGAGATAGACCAAATCTCATATAATTCTTTACACAAAGAACATTTATTTTTTTTTTCAAACACAGCTAAAAACAATAGCAACAAGTCGCGCCGGCTATTACCACATGCAAAATGAAGGGCGTTGTCAGCCATCTTCTGGAATAAAGGATTTTATAATGTTTCATTTTAGGTTAGAGATAGTTTAGTAAACGAGGAGCCGCAGCAAGATTGGATATCAATGGCAGATTTGAATGCAGTTAAAGATAAAAGCTTATGGAGATGTCGCACCCTCTTGAACAATTCTAGTCCATCAACAGATGAAGGTTCCAACGATGGTAATGAAGATAATAATAACAACAATACCGTTAGATTATTGTAAATGTGTAATTATTTATGCTTTTTAAATATGCAACGTAATAAAAACGTTATATTTTTATATGTTTTTGTTTTTGCTTACAGAAGATCTGTATTACAATGAAATTATGTTTTCTATTGTTTATTTATTTATAAGCTGGTAAAAGATCCGCATCAAAACATTGTTAAGTGCAGGTACAGCATTATCCATATGTACATAAATGGGTACCAACTTTATTAATAAAACATACCTAGCTGTATTTTAATCAATGTAAATAGAACGAAGTCGTCGGGACGAACGAGTCTGACGGGCCGAGCGGGTTTGATAGGTCGCCCGTCTCAGATCAGGTGATCTTAGTGGACCGCTCCAACTTGCGAGCCGGGCCGGGACAAGATGCACACGATTGTCATGATGAAACTCTTTTTATGTAAATACACTAAAATCTCATTATGGTAGCAACTAGGATCCAATTCCTACTTGCAATTATTTCTATTTAACTTATTTCCCTTACTTCGTGACAACCTACAATATATGAATGAATATACTCAGTAAATTAAATAATTTTCCATTACAGAGATATGCCACTGAAAATTCAAAAATTGCCGTGAAATTCATTAATTTTAATGCAGATTTTTTAGATGTATTACCACAATTAGTACTTTTTGATTACGCTGTATGTCAAAATGAAATTAAAAAGATTTAAGCAAATTATAAAACGGTAAAATCGTCATTTTTTCTTGTTTGCCTAACCGGTTGTTTGCGACGCACAATATTCGTCAACGAAACGATCTTGAATGTCCTATTTATGGTTTCTTTTCCTCTGCTGCACTATATGCACAAATGCAAACCTTGCGTTGTTTAAATACGCGCCCCACCAAGTATAATGGGTCTCATTTTGAAAAGGGGAAAGTCGTACAACGTATATATTGTTGCACATTCAACGTAAAGACCTTTTTAGATAAACACAATTTTATAGCGCCAAACATAGAAGTTGATCTATTATCGACAGTCGTTTTATCTTAGAATCAGACACAACAATACATTAGTACACATAGATTACATCCGTAATAAAAAGTCATATTCATATATAACCTTTTGTAATTTTCAATTGTGATAATAATTATATTGTGCTTGTTAGAATGTTCGTCAAAGTTAAGGTTGTGTCTATCGTAAGTAAGTGATACATTTTTTTTCTATTTTCGATGTAAATATAACGCTTTTTCAACACAATTTTTGGTAATTTACCGTCGTTTACCTGGAACAGATTCTTTTTCTTGTTGCTTTCTATATTGACGAGTGACTCATATGACACCAATTTTTAAAGGTAAATATCTGGGAAACGAACGGGTTTTGCTATAATAACGAGGCCAAATTAATTTTATCTGAAGATAAATGTACATAAGAGTGGTTGAGTCAGTGCAAATTGTAATCAGGGAACTACAAGCTTTAGTCACCTATTAGCTATGAATTTTAATTATTCCTAGAACATGAAAATGTTAAAACTACTACAGTCGGGCAATGTCTGGACTGTATTAGTTTTAATACTTCCATGTGTGTTAAAACTACGACAGTTGAGCAGTGTTTGGTTTTTAATCAACAATATTATTCTTTTTCCAATGTATTAAACGTTTGACGAACATTGTGAAGAATTAGATAAATACCCATATCTAAGTAGTTAGGTAAAAATACAGTTCAAATCCAAATCCTTCAAACGTAGGTAGCTCTTCAGAAAGGCATTTAGTAGTTTCAAAAAGTTGGTGTAAGTAAAAAATAATTGTTAATTCAATACTGACAAGAGTTGCCGCAGCACAAGTTTTTGAAAGAATAAATTAGTATGTTGAACCAGTACTGATAGTTAGTAATTTGCCAGGAATGTTGAGTGGACGATTCTAAAACAAAAATAAATTTTATTTTGGCTTACGGTAAACTGGGATAATTGTGATAGAGTTTTGCTATGGTGCAATTGTGTTAAAGCAAAGGAAAAATTGAAAAAACCTACGGATTTTTTCTCTGGGCATATACAATTGCTGTGAATGTAAGCTTCAATGAATTTAATTTAATTTGTTATTAAATTCCTCTAATATTTGTCCCGGGGTCTGGGGTAAATGTAATACGTACACCTTACTTTGTATACATTGCGCGGAAAAGTTATGGAATAAATTC